>JBCFYV010000012.1:7445179-7685954 GCA_039000515.1 Timema cristinae
TTTTTAGTGATTTTTTTAGTTAAAAAACGTTTGTTTATTGAAGTTGCTGGGAATCATTTTTAAAATAGCCTATACAATAAAAAATACGATTATAGTTTAGAAAATGATTACGTTTCCCTTTGACTTTCATCATTGCGTCTATTATTTCGATTTTTACGTCGATGGTAATTTATTTTCTCCATACAATTGGTTCGCCGTAGACATCCATAACAAAACAACCCTTAAGAAAGTTAAATCTGATTCAACTTGTACGGAATGCGGTCTAAGGGCGTTACGGAGTGTGTAGTGGACCAACTTGACCATGAGTTTTAGTTGTAAGCGGCAAACACTGATTAAAAATATATACAATAAAATAGCGATAACTACGTGTGTTGAAGATATTAGATAAAAGATAGTCATAAATGTCCACACGGGGTAAAATTTTGGTCGAAATCAGTATAAGATCTTTTAAAGCCTGCTTCAATGAAAAACGGCTATATTCCTTAAATTTTTTTTAAATTATATGCCTCATGTCGCTGATAACTAACACCAATGTAGACAAAATATTTAAAGTAAAAAATAAAAATACTGAGTTTTTACTGGGTTTTTTTAGCAACTCGTTTTACTACTGGTTCAGGTAATACGCATAGTTTGTAAATCCACTAATTACGCTAATAAGCTAAGAATGAGGAAGATTGAATTAAAGGAAGTATACCCACATTTGCAAGGAGGGAGAGTTGAAAATAGTTTTGGAAAAAAAAAACTCTCAAAAACACCCAACCGGAAATTGTAACCCCGATCTCTTTCACAAGAGTGACGCCATCAACCATGCGGCCACCAAATAAGGTATTATTGTTATTTCTTTCAAGAGGCTCTAAGGGGGGGATCAGGAAGGTTGTTTTGGATGAAATCCATGTTCATAAGATTACAGTAATAAGTCGCAAGTGGAAAACCCCTCCTAGTGTACCCGGCCGATATTAGATATCTCTTCCGAGACTAACACATCAGATCGCGTGGCCACCGTTGCGGGGTTTCACTATGAAAAAAAACCTCTCCATGTGTAGTCGTTGAAGGGATGGGGTGGGACGTCATGAATTTCAAGTAAAGAGGGAGAAGGGTTAGAGGGTAGAGCGGAGGGGGGGGGGGGCTTGGAGGGCCGTCATTACAGGGGGTTGTTGAATTCTCCTTCGTCATCGTCCCCCCGCGTTGTACACAACCCGTCGCTCGTGTCTGTGCCTTCAATCCGATATGGCAGCAGGGGACTTGATGTAATGGCCACACTTAATTATTTTCGATACGCGTTCTAGCAGTAATTTATTGTGTTCTCTTGGATTTGAGACAATGCAAGTTTTTTTTATAAAGACGGAAATAAACAGGGTTTTTTTCCCTTTAGCAGTTGGATTGTTTCTTGCTTGTGTGGATGTTAAAACTATTCAATACAATAGTTTTTTTTATTACAATCTAAAAAAAGCATTGTGGTCATTAACTGCGTATGATATTGAAAGGCCAAGTTTTTGTTTCCGACGACATCTTTCGTTGTTGTAGTTATAGTTGACCTGCACCGGTGGGCACGCGGATAAAGGTTCTTGTGTGGTGTGTATCTGGTGGGAAGGTTGAGGTTCGATTCTCGGCCAGGTGAATGTTGTTGCTGTTTTCTCAGCCCATCATCATACGAATGCTTGTACCTATCCTATTCACTCCACTCTAAGTTCTTCCCTACATAGTCCTATGTGGTGTGTTATATATTATAGTTTAATGTATAACATTATTTTATTCACTTTTTTGTGTCGAAGAAAATTTTTTATTTCTCATTTTATATTTTGTGAAATCATATTCATTCTTTATTTTATATCATACTAACCATATTACACTAATGTATAATTCTGAGAGAAATGGTGGAACTAAAGTTATGTTTATGATTGTTTATTTTTTATTTATTGGTGCTTACGCGTGAACTTTTTAAACCATTTGAATTATATCAACATACAGCTCACAAACGAGCGTGGATCTAGAACACATACATAACTGTGATCATTAACTATTAATTACTATAACTATATGTTATTTTATCGGTCTTGTCGGGAATCGAACCTGTTAGTCTTAACAAATTACGAAATTATAATTTTGCGGCCGCTCAACTTGATTTAATTATTATACTGCCTTTACCGCATTAGACTCCGAACCACGTGTAGCCCAAGTTCTTTCGGAAATGGTTGGAAGTTTAAAAAAAAAAACTAAACCTTAGTAATCCTGCCAACAACCGAGGTCTTTAGTACTTGCAACCTAATTTATAGTGAACTCCGAATTACTCGTACTGCACCCTCTTTTGATCAACCTATGATATGAACCATTCTGCCGGTCAAAATATTTTAATTCTTAGATAAACGGACGAAGCTATCATAGTTCTATCTATAAGTAAAACTGTGTCAGATTACTACATGCCTCTTACAACTAGTTACTTCTTACCGGCGCGGCGGGGGAGGAAGTGGCCCGTTTTACCCACCTCCTCCCCTTTAAGACCACAAATAATTTTAATAAAAGCATAAAACCTAGGCTATAAAGTTGAACTATAATACAAAGCATTGAAGATGTGTTGAATGAATTGGCTAGATTATTTTAAGATGAGGCTTATGGCTTGTATTAAAAATGTCCCTAAAACTACTAATTGGAAGAAGCATATAAATAATAGCGTCGTTATATCGTACGCCCTCCTCCCAACTACAAACATTTCCACGGGACTCGGTGTGATGCGCTTTCTAATCAGGTTTTATAATCGTATGATAATAAAAGTTGCGTATCACCTTCGAGGACAGAACACATACACCCGACCTTATCTAGAGTAATTGTATTTTATGGGCGCGAGGGTGAGCCCATGCCTAAATACAACAAAAAGTTCCTGCACCTGGTATCGAACCAGATAACCCTCCATCCATTCTCATTCAAACGTGTAATTGACATTTCTAACCACTCATCCACGGGGACTTTTCAAATCCGTTCACCTTACTTGTGGTCGGTGATGTGAGTGTACACGAGGGGGCCCGCACTCCCCCGACCCACTGCTGTAAAGGGCGTGGCCCCGTGCTTGCTTGGCCATATCGCACATCAAACCAAAGCCGTGGCAACACACCGCGGGGCTGATACTATCGGCCGGTGAACAAATGTTCAGTTCTAGTCGTCGATTTTTCAAATGGGATGTCCATCAGGAATCTGGTACTCGAGTTGTATCATAGGAACCCCCGCCCGTCGGCAAGTCAACAGGCTCTCCAGACACCTGAGGAAAGAACCGGAAAAACACCAGGATTTTGCAGAATTTAGCAAAGATACTGGTACAGTTAACTGAAATTTTAAGATTGGGTCTTTGGATAGATGAAAAAGTGAATTGAAAAATTAAGCTTGCTGATTCAAATAAGTATTATTGCTCCTTAAACAATGGCTGTGAAGAGGCAGAAAATGAATATCCCTTTCAATCTTTAATCCTCATGTTTTAAACTTGTCAAATGAGTTCTCACTAGTTTGATGAAAATTAAATTTTATTACTCTTTTCTTTACTCTAAGCTGCCATGGAAAAATGGGAATTTCTTCTGGAAAACACAGGTAATTCGGTCGTAATAAAATAGTGGCAGCCCTGATGTGTCGTTTTTTTTTTTTCTTTTCTTGGAGAGGTCGGGTATCTCGGCCGAGTGTAGAGTGATTTCTGTTTTCTAAACGGCTTCCCACTTTATCTCCGGATAAATCTTCCACATCCCTACCCCACAAATAGCCCGAACGGGTAGTAAAACTCTGAGCTCTTACAGCCTACCCTGCTTTATCCCACTATGGTGTAGCCTATACGATAGCAATAGTTTAATTATTCATCAAGCTAAGACTGCTGCTAACTTTCAGGATAAACGGGGTTAACTTCGACTCGCTAAACCCTCTCATCAAACCACTCCAATACTACTGGTTTCTTTCGATGCAGAGAACACTGGTTAGAAGCATTAAGTCTGCTCAGGTTTAGTGGCTTTAAACGACGTCACAGCTACAGGGAAATAAATGTGTCGTTTTACTACTCGGGGGTCTACTCATATATAGTAATTTAAATATAAAGTCTCAACTGGATAAGTGTAAGTAGAACTACGAAACACCCTTTTTTTAATACCCGATAAATATACAACTAAAATGTTTTCAAGTTTTACTCAGAAATCTTTGTCTCTGTGAAGTGTTATTTCACGCTATTGTAGATCTTAAGGTGTCAATAAGGTAGCAGTCAGGGCCGGATTTAGGGTAAGGGGGTGCCTTGACAAATTGTAGCATAATAATTAAATATATATATATATTGTAACAAGATTAGTGTTTAACAGTGGGACCAGCGTGGTCTCATTGTTTACCCTAGCTGCGCTCCTTGTTCTCTCTGTCTCCCTCCTTGTCTAGCAGGTAGGCAGCGACATTCTCACTTGGCTGGGGGATTAGAGGGGCCGAGGGGGTGCGGGGAGGAGGGCGGAGACAAGTCTGGAAGGGTCGGGACCCATTTTATTCTGGACTCCTAACTTTAGAAATTGAGGATTCCAGACCCTTCGCTGACACCACCCCTATATAAACAAGCTCAGCGATAGCCGTGCAGATTCAGTTCTTGGTTCTCGACTGATGAGTCCGGGAGTCGCCAGTGCGAGTGTGTGGACCAGTGTGGACAGTGTGTGAGCCGGGAGTGGACCAGCGAGTCCAGTGTGTCAACCAGCGAGTACAGTATTTGTGTGGCGCGTGCCAGAGTAGTGTGTATGGCACTGGGACCTGTGGCGGGGTGCCGTGAGTGTAATTAGCATTGAAAGTAAAATTACAGTGAACGAACGTTTTTAGAAACTGTTATTTGGATATTTAACTAGTTATTCAGTATTTCTTCAACAAGCTGTTTACTTGACTTGATGTAATCCTATTTAATGTTTTTTTATTTGTGTATTGATCTACAAACAATTGCCTATATTACCTTAGTCAGTGAACTGTTTAGTTATAGTTAATCCAGTGTAATTTTATTTTATGTATTTTCATTTGTTTATTAATTTAAAGACGATTATTAGAATTACTTAACTAAGTGAACTACTCAGTTATAATTTATTCAGATTATTCTATCTATTATGTCCTTATTGGTTTATTGATTTAGATAATTAATTTGACTACCTAATTTGTTAAATTGTTTAGCTGTATTTTTAATTCTGTTAATGTTTTTAAGTGGTGTCTTTAATAATCAAAACCTTGAATATTCCGTGGGCATTTTTTATTCGTGTTTGTTTGGCAACCTACCCCAATATCTCTAAAAGAACTCGTGGTTCACACTTTCACGTGTGAACGGCCTGTGACCCTCCCAGGTCACGTGTGCCCCCACGTTACATTGGTGTCAGAAGTGGGATATTGGTGGTGTGTCTGCTTGATGACAACGAGAAAAATGGCTGCGGATATCCAGGGTTTAACGGCTCTTATTCAAGCCATGGGAGAACAGAACAATGACAGGCTGGACCAAATAGCATCGCATACTACGTCGTTGAACAACAAGATGGCGGAACATATGACATCGTTGAACGCAATGAAAGAAGAATTAAAAACAGAGATTTCAACTATAGAGGGTAAATTTACGTCATTGCAGAGAGAGATGGACACCGTCAAGAACGAAATGGAAACTAGATTTGGACGAATACGAGAAGAAATGAATCAACGTTTAAGCAGCTTGTCAACTACAAGTGAGGCTAATGTCACTCAACTTCCACGCAGTTTCGAGATCAGTGCCTTAGAAGGATCTCGTACCGTAGTTAAACCATCTCCATATGATGGACAAGGTACCTGGCGTGAGTATCAAACACAATTTGAAATTGTGGCCAAAATCAATGGCTGGAAGATGACGCAAAAAGCCCAGTATTTGGCAGCAATGCTCCGGGGGCCTGCTTTGGCGGTGTTACAGAACCTCTCGGAGCCCACCCGACTGGACTACGATGCCTTGACGTCAGCACTGGAGCTACGATTTGGTGACAAACACCTTCGGCATCTTTACCATGCCCAGTTGAAAAACAGAGTTCAAAGACCCAACGAGTCCCTGGCGGAACTGGCAGCTGATGTTGAAAGATTGTCACAGCTGGCCCTTGAAGGTTGTCCTGCTGATACACGTGATGTAATCGCCGTTGGTGCGTTCCTGGACGCCATTTCAGACAGTGAAGTTCAACAGACGGTCAGAGTTGCAGGTCTTCGAACTATGCGAGAGGCCTTGGCCAGAGCGTTGGAAGTAGAGTCGGCCAAAGTTGCTGCAAGGGCCACGCGGCGTGTGGTACGGAACACACGTTTGGAAGAAGGAGATGTGGGTGCTGGTGTAAGTCTGGATCAGCAGCACTTCCTGGATGAACTCAAAAGTATAGTAAAAGAAGTTAAATCGATCTCTAAGGTTCAGAACGCTCCACGCGGCCCCAATTCTAATAAGACGACCCAACTTGAATGTTGGAACTGTAATAAAGTTGGACATCTCCGCTCCCAGTGTAGAGAAAAGAGGATCAGTGAGCAAAGTGGCTACTGGAACAAGAATCAACTGGAAAACTACTGAAAGCTAGTCTTAAGGAGCGAAGACCAGCTGACTCCACACAAAATGCTCCTACGGTTGTCTTCAATGTGCGATCGCTTGGAAGTGAAGACGATGCTCTTTTGGTGGAAGGAATTGTTGGATGGAAAAGCATGCCAAATGGTTGTGGACACGGGTGCCAACGTCACATTGGTCCGACCCGATTTCACCGAGTTAGTTCATCGGGAACAACGAACAGATAACACTCTTCAAGGATGTGTAATAAGGACGGTAACTGGTGATTCTGCACCAGTTTTGGCAAAAGCACAAATTAAATTTAATCTAGGAAGCCTGCAAGTAGAACATCCTGTGTATGTTGCCAACATTGAGGACGAGTGTATTCTTGGTTTGGACTTCCTGCGCAAATTTGGCTGCTGTATCGATTTAGGTTCGGGAGTTATAAGAACACCTGAAGTAGAGGTTGAAATTGTATCTCGGCGGTGTGCGACCTCTCCGGACGATTTCCCAGTGGTCTGTAAGCGAACAACCATCCTTCCTGCGAACAGCGAAGTTCTGGTTCCAGCGGAGTGTAGGGAAGATTATGGTCGGCACTTTGGACTAGTGGAGCCAGTGAACGGTACTAATAAGCTGCCATTAAGTGTGATAACTGCAAGAACACTTTTTTCAAACAACAACAAGAGCATTCCAGTCAGGATGATAAATCTATCTGACAAGCCATGGGGAATCAAGAAGGGAACTATAATTGGGAGATGTTACCAAGTATCTCAGATAACGTTGAGGGGAAGTTCGATCGATAAAATAACTCCTACCATAGGCGATCTACCTAAGCCCTTACAAGAGCTGGCTGAGCGCGCTTCAGAGCATCTAGACGCTTCCCAAGGAAAACGAGTAGTCCAGCTTTTAATGGAGCATAGGTCTGCGTTTTCCTGCGAACCTAGTGATTTGGGCAGAACTAACGT
Organism: Timema cristinae; assembly: GCA_039000515.1. Classification (NCBI taxonomy): domain Eukaryota; kingdom Metazoa; phylum Arthropoda; class Insecta; order Phasmatodea; family Timematidae; genus Timema; species Timema cristinae. The sequence goes on from JBCFYV010000012.1 coordinate 7,452,650, forward strand.
GATTTGCCACAAGATTGATACGGGAGATGCGTCACCTATCAAACAACCTCCAAGACGCCTACCCATGTCTACGAGTGTTGAGGTCGAGGAAATGCTAAAGGAGATGATGGAGCACGATGCGATAGAGCCAGCTTCAGGACCATGGTCATCACCTGTAGTTCTTGTCAAAAAGAAGGACGGCTCCACGCGATTCTGTGTAGATTACCGCCGCCTTAATGATGTCACTAAAAAGGACTCCTACCCCTTACCTCGAATAGACGATACCTTGAACGCAATGGCAGGGGCCCAATGGTTCACAACATTGGATATGAAGAGTGGTTTCTGGCAATGTGAGGTCGATCCGGCTGACCGAGAGAAAACAGCCTTCTCAATCTACGGAAAGGGTACTTGGCAATTTAAGGTGATGCCATTTGGTCTTTGTAATGCACCGGCTACGTTTGAACGCCTCATGGAACGTATCCTGCCTCTAGATAAATGCCAAGTTTATCTGGATGACATCGTGGTAACTGGAAGTACGTTCGAAGAACATTTAGAGCGCTTGAGGACCGTGCTTCAGAAGATAGCAGATGCCAATCTCAAGCTCGTTCCGAAGAAGTGCAATCTATTCAGACGGAAGGTTAAATTCCTTGGACACGTAATTACTGCAAAAGGGGTGGAAACAGATTTAGAGAAGACGGAATGTATCCGAAACTGGCCAAGGCCAAAAGATCGGACCAAAGTACGAAGCTTCTTGGGACTATGTACCTACTACCGTCGATTCGTACCAGGATTTGCCAACATTGCTAAGCCTCTCCACCAGCTTACGGAGACCACAAGGAGGTTTAATTGGACCCCAGAATGTGACGTAGCCTTCGACACTCTAAAAAATGCCTTGTCCTCACCACCGATTTTAGCATTCCCTGAAGAAGATGGTAAGTTTATATTGGACACTGATGCCAGTGACGTTGGAATAGGAGCGGTCCTTTCTCAGGTACAAGATGGCTCTGAGAGGGTAATAGAATACTTCAGTAAAGTGCTGCTGAAGCCTGAAAGAAACTACTGTGTAACAAGACGTGAGTTGCTGGCAATAATCAAAGCTGTTGATCATTTTCATCACTATTTGTATGGAAGGCAATTCCTAATAAGGACCGACCATGCTGCTCTCCGCTGGTTGTTGAGTTTTAAGAAACCTGAAGGACAGATGGCACGTTGGATACAAAAACTCCAGGAGTACGACTTCGTAGTCCAACATCGGGCTGGACATAGTCATGGAAACGCCGATGCGTTATCCAGAAGACCATGTGAGGAACATGGCTGTCAGCATTGCCAGCGACGAGAAGAAAACGAATTAGAAGAAGGACAACCAATGATAAGACGTACTGGATTGCAAGAGGACGTCGCAGACAATGGACGAAAATTCTGGGGCGATGAATGTCTAAGAGAAGATCAAATGAAAGATGACTCGATACGTCCATTAATAGAATGGAAAGAAGATGGATTTAAACCAGGCTGGCAGGACGTGTCAGGCCTGAGTCCAATAGTGAAGAGTTATTGGGCTCAGTGGGACTCCCTCGTAATGAAAAATGGCGTCCTTTATCGAACGTGGGAAAGTGCAGATGGTCTGCGCAAGAAACATCAGTTGGTATTGCCAAAGAATCGAGTCAAAACTGTGCTGGAAGACCTTCACAACTCACCAGCTGGAGGGCATTATGGCGTAAACAAAACACTCGAGAAAGTAAGAGACCGATTCTACTGGTTGCACTGCAGGGATGACGTTGAGAGCTGGTGCCGGAAATGTGACGTCTGCTCTTCAAGGAAAGGACCTAGGACTAGAGGAAGGAGCCGAATGCACCAATACAATGTAGGTGCTCCCTTCGAGAGAATAGCTGTGGATGTGATGGGCCCGCTTCCAGCGACAGAGAAAGGAAATCGATATCTACTAGTTGTGATGGACTATTTCACAAAGTGGCCAGAGGTAATACCCATTAAAAATCAGGAGGCAATTACAGTAGCAGAAGCCTTGATCGAGAATGTATTTAGCAGATTCGGAGTTCCCCTGGAGCTACACTCCGATCAAGGACGTAATTTTGAGTCTTCTGTATTCCGGGAAATGGCCAATCTTCTAGGAATAAAAAAAACAAGGACCACTCCTCTTCACCCCCAATCGGATGGGATGGTTGAAAGACTGAACAGAACCCTGGAGCAATACCTGTCCATGTTCGTCTCAGAAAATCAAAATAATTGGGACAGTAGAGTTCCTTTGTTTTTGTTGTCCTATAGATCAGCTGTCCATGAGACAACCGGAGTGACCCCTGCAAAGATGCTCTTTGGTCGAGAGCTTCGGCTACCTTGTGATCTTTTATATGGCCGTCCTGAGAACCTTGTTGAGATAACTGAACAAGAACACACCGAACAGCTTCGCGATACTCTGGCAGAAGTACACCAGTTTGCAAGGACACGAATCAAGATTAACAGCGACCGGATGAAAACACGATACGACCTCCGAGCAAACGATAGGAGCTTTTCAGCTGGAGATCTAGTATGGCTATACAACCCACAGAAGAAAAAGGGCATATCACCAAAGTTACAGAGAAAATGGGAGGGCCCATATGAAGTAATTAACCAGATAAACGACGTGGTCATCCGTATTCGACGAGGAGCAAGAGGGAAAATGAAGGTCGTGCACATCGATCGCCTTGCTGCATATCGGGGAGAAGAGTCCAGACTTTGAGATATCTGTTCGGGACGAACAGACTTAAGGAGGGGGTGGTGTAACAAGATTAGTGTTTAACAGTGGGACCAGCGTGGTCTCATTGTTTACCCTAGCTGCGCTCCTTGTTCTCTCTGTCTCCCTCCTTGTCTAGCAGGTAGGCAGCGACATTCTCACTTGGCTGGGGGATTAGAGGGGCCGAGGGGGTGCGGGGAGGAGGGCGGAGACAAGTCTGGAAGGGTCGGGACCCATTTTATTCTGGACTCCTAACTTTAGAAATTGAGGATTCCAGACCCTTCGCTGACACCACCCCTATATAAACAAGCTCAGCGATAGCCGTGCAGATTCAGTTCTTGGTTCTCGACTGATGAGTCCGGGAGTCGCCAGTGCGAGTGTGTGGACCAGTGTGGACAGTGTGTGAGCCGGGAGTGGACCAGCGAGTCCAGTGTGTCAACCAGCGAGTACAGTATTTGTGTGGCGCGTGCCAGAGTAGTGTGTATGGCACTGGGACCTGTGGCGGGGTGCCGTGAGTGTAATTAGCATTGAAAGTAAAATTACAGTGAACGAACGTTTTTAGAAACTGTTATTTGGATATTTAACTAGTTATTCAGTATTTCTTCAACAAGCTGTTTACTTGACTTGATGTAATCCTATTTAATGTTTTTTTATTTGTGTATTGATCTACAAACAATTGCCTATATTACCTTAGTCAGTGAACTGTTTAGTTATAGTTAATCCAGTGTAATTTTATTTTATGTATTTTCATTTGTTTATTAATTTAAAGACGATTATTAGAATTACTTAACTAAGTGAACTACTCAGTTATAATTTATTCAGATTATTCTATCTATTATGTCCTTATTGGTTTATTGATTTAGATAATTAATTTGACTACCTAATTTGTTAAATTGTTTAGCTGTATTTTTAATTCTGTTAATGTTTTTAAGTGGTGTCTTTAATAATCAAAACCTTGAATATTCCGTGGGCATTTTTTATTCGTGTTTGTTTGGCAACCTACCCCAATATCTCTAAAAGAACTCGTGGTTCACACTTTCACGTGTGAACGGCCTGTGACCCTCCCAGGTCACGTGTGCCCCCACGTTACAATATATATATATATATTTACATAGTAAATGGCTCTATGGATTGCGGTCACGGTAAAATATTATATATATAACTTATTGTCACTACTCCTCCAACCAATGGGCAAATAATTGTGGGGTTTGTTTTGATCTTGTTTATTGAAATAGACAGTGGCGGCTCGTGTATAGGCACTGCGGGACTGCAGCACCCCCTATTTCGACTTGATATTATCGATAAAATTTAATATAATGAGTCCTTTTTGCTTTAATTCTTTATTTATTTTTGTAGTACAGTACATAGTCATTAAGCTTAGTGTCACTACTTCAGTAGCCATCCCCCAGTTTATGAAAAAGATGCAAAAATCTGTGTATGGAACTGTGCGCTTCACAGTGCCAGCGACGTGTTGTTTGACTTGTGCGCATGCGCACATAGGAGAGGGGTGGGGAGGAAGGTGGGACTGTCAGGTAGAGAGAGAGCACTGTTGCTCTAGCAGTGCCGGCTCTGGCGTGATGGTGGAAGAAAGTGTTTTTTTTTACTCAGCGTGTGTTGTATCCTACTTAAAAACCGTGTACCATATTCTTGAATGTGATAAAGTGTAGAAGAGTGTAGTATTAGATTATTATTCTGCTTCCATCTATTCTATTTGATTCGTTTTTTTTTCGGTTCTTTTATTAAACAGAAAGACTAAATGCGCTTTCAGTACTTTCAATGGAGAAAAAATTCCTCAATTGTCATCCAGGGATCAAGGAGAAAATTATATTTGAAATGTTTGCGCAAATTAAAACAAGAAGAATGGATTTCATTTTTAAATGAATAGATCAAGCTTGAACTGTAACATAAAATATCTAGTTTTTTTTTGTTAAGATTAATTGAGTTATTCCCACCAACATAGCTACCTGAGCTGTATATACGACTGTGGTGTAGACACATTAGCGTACGACATTTTGGTATTTTTTAGTGCATTTTCCTAAGGTTTTGGAAAAAATGAAATATGTATTAAAAAATTGTGTTATGAACGGGGAAGAGACCACTAGGAAGGCGTAGATACAGCTGGGAAAGTAACATTAGAAGGGACTTGAAAGAGAGAAGGTGTAATAAGGTGGACTGGATAGAACTAGCGCAAGATAAGGATGTGTGGCGTACTTTTGTAAGTGTGGCAATGAACTTTCGAGTTTCTAATGCCATAGAATAAGTAACTGCGGCACTTTTTCCTTATATAAATAATATGATAACATTGAGGTTTTAACAATTAATTTTATAAATAAAAAAATTATAATATCGAAACTTGCTATTCTTCCGTTTTAAGAGCTTGAGCATAAAACACGTCCATCATAGACTCTGCTTTAAAATATGAGTGAAGAATGACCCTGGGCACGGGACGATTCCTGGATAGCTCGGTGGTTAGAGCATTGGAGTGTCCCGGGCTCGATTCTCGTATCCAGGTGTCATTTTTCAATTTTCAGAATAAATACTCCGTTAATTATTGCAATGTTCCCAAGTTTGTATTTGGAAGACACTAGCGAATGTTAACGTTTCTATTGAAGCCTAATTCGTAAAATTATTTTGACAAAATCACTACAGTATTGTTATTTTTTACACCTAAGTATCCTATGTCCATAAAAAATCTCGAAATAGTTTTCTGGAGGCATCCATTCACTATTTAGTTTCATTCCGGAGCAGACAAACCTTACCGCACCACAGAAAAGTATATTTTATTTTTTATTTGTGGAAAGGTGGCAGCCCTAGTCGAACCAGCGGGCTTCAAGAACTGTGTTCGGCTCTTCTAACCCCTTGGTCACTGGGATTGATGTGTCAGATTTGGTGACGGGCGACGTTTCTCTATGTAATTCAGTATCGTGTGTACAACCAAACGAGTAGCTATCGTGAGAACGTGCGCATAGTTTGGAAGACGTGCAGGTCATAGTTTTCAGCGATGTTTCAATTAGGCCTATAGCATTCTTAGTTGCATATTAAACCATTATTAACGTGTTTTTCAAGCAGATTTAAAATTGAATATCTTTTCAATTTTTGAAAAATAAATAAGGTTTGAGGAAAGGAGTTTTAATTTAATTAATTTAATATATTCTTTATTAATAATTTTAACACAATTTTAGATTGTTTCAAAATGCACATTAAAACTTTTAATTCAATTAAAAACATTTTGTTAATAACAAGAGTGAACACAATGACCGTGCAGAATGCCCGTAGTAGTCTATATTTTGTAATATTTATTTTATTATTTCACTGCTTCCATATCCGTTTAGTGGAGTGCTGCCATGGTAAGCAGAGTTGGTTGAAACTGTACCTGTAATGGTTTTCCATTTTCTCCACGCAAATGCGTGAATACTTCCTCTAAAAACAACCCTCTTCATTCCTAACAGGTTACGGGTCGTAAGATGCGGTGCTATAACCAATTATGTTCGCGCTCCCTTGTCCCCACTTAACCAATCATACTAGGCTCTGCACTTCTTATCTCGCCCGTTGATAGGTGTAACATTATTACAGGTAGCCGGCCTACAGTTTCAACTAACTTGACCTCGACCTGCAAAACACTCCACTGATACACGCTAATGGACTAAGGATAAGAAAAGTAGAATTTAGAGGGAATGTACCCACATTTTGTGGAGAAAAAGTGGTAAACCATTAGTAATGACTACTTCGCTGGGTATTTAGTGACAGTTGCCATCATTATTCCTGTACAAGTTTCTCTCCCGAATTAACTACGGAACATCGGCCGTGTGTATGGGGCCTACCGCCAATTAAGCTAATGTATAGAAACTGAGACGGCCGCATGTGGTTCCTTTCTGTAGGCCGCCATCGCACCCAACAACCCATTTCCCCCCTGGGACCGCCATCTTGGTTCCGCCGTGGCTCCACCCTTCTCCGTTGCGCCACGGGTGGTACCTACTTATCTGGGGGGGAGAGACAAAAATATTATTAGATTAAAAGGAATAAAAAAATACAAGCTGGGGTCCCAACGCGGAGATACGTCCTCCCTTTTATTACCCAAATGAAAACGATGGAAGTACCTCCATCCTCTGCCATTCCAAATGATCCGTCTTCAGCTTCGAGACTTAACGCTTGCGTGGACTATTATTTCCACGTACCTTTGTGTGATCATCATACGATAGTAGGTATTTGACGGTCACAGACGTTACTAGGACTTTAGTGTGATCATCATACGATAGTAGGTATTTGACGGTCACAGACGTTACTAGGACTTTAGTGTGATCATCATACGATAGTAGGTATTTGACGGTCACATACGTTACTAGGACTTTAGTGTGATCATCATACGATAGTAGGTATTTGACGGTCACAGACGTTACTAGGACTTTAGTGTGATCATCATACGATAGTAGGTATTTGACGGTCACAGACGTTACTAGGACTTTAGTGTGATCATCATACGATAGTAGGTATTTGACGGTCACATACGTTACTAGGACTTTAGTGTGATCATCATACGATAGTAGGTATTTGACGGTCACATACGTTACTAGGACTTTAGTGTGATCATCATACGATAGTAGGTATTTGACGGTCACAGACGTTACTAGGACTTTAGTGTGATCATCATACGATAGTAGCTATTTGACGGTCACAGACGTTACTAGGACTTTGGTGTGATCATCATACGATAGTAGCTATTTGACGGTCACAGACGTTACTAGGACTTTGGTGTGATCATCATACGATAGTAGCTATTTGACGGTCACAGACGTTACTAGGACTTTAGTGTGATCATCATACGATAGTAGGTATTTGACGGTCACAGACGTTACTAGGACTTTGTGTGATCATCATACGATAGTAGCTATTTGACGGTCACAGACGTTACTAGACTTTAGTGTGATCATCATACGATAGTAGGTATTTGACGGTCACAGACGTTACTAGGACTTTAGTGTGATCATCATACGATAGTAGGTATTTGACGGTCACAGACGTTACTAGGACTTTAGTGTGATCATCATACGATAGTAGCTATTTGACGGTCACAGACGTTACTAGGACTTTGGTGTGATCATCATACGATAGTAGTATTTGACGGTCACAGACGTTACTAGGACTTTGGTGTGATCATCATACGATAGTAGCTATTTGACGGTCACAGACGTTACTAGGACTTTGGTGTGATCATCATACGATAGTAGCTATTTGACGGTCACAGACGTTACTAGGACTTTAGTGTGATCATCATACGATAGTAGGTATTTGACGGTCACAGACGTTACTAGGACTTTAGTGTGATCATCATACGATAGTAGGTATTTGACGGTCACAGACGTTACTAGGACTTTAGTGTGATCATCATACGATAGTAGCTATTTGACGGTCACAGACGTTACTAGGACTTTGGTGTGATCATCATACGATAGTAGCTATTTGACGGTCACAGACGTTACTAGGACTTTGGTGTGATCATCATACGATAGTAGTATTTGACGGTCACAGACGTTACTAGGACTTTAGTGTGATCATCATACGATAGTAGGTATTTGACGGTCACAGACGTTACTAGGACTTTAGTGTGATCATCATACGATAGTAGGTATTTGACGGTCACATACGTTACTAGGACTTTAGTGTGATCATCATACGATAGTAGGTATTTGACGGTCACAGACGTTACTAGGACTTTAGTGTGATCATCATACGATAGTAGCTATTTGACGGTCACAGACGTTACTAGGACTTTGGTGTGATCATCATACGATAGTAGCTATTTGACGGTCACAGACGTTACTAGGACTTTAGTGTGATCATCATACGATAGTGGGTATTTGACGGTCACAGACGTTACTAGGACTTTAGTGTGATCATCATACGATAGTAGGTATTTGACGGTCACAGACGTTACTAGGACTTTAGTGTGATCATCATACGATAGTAGGTATTTGACGGTCACAGACGTTACTAGGACTTTAGTGTGATCATCATACGATAGTAGGTATTTGACGGTCACAGACGTTACTAGGACTTTAGTGTGATCATCATACGATAGTAGGTATTTGACGGTACAAACTTGTATATATTATGTAAAGTGTGATTGCGGTTTGAAGGTAGGTTTAGTACAGGGGAAAAAAAACGTTATTTTAAGAAAAACAATAAGATTATTTTATTTTTATTGGTTTTGTCAAAAGTGGTAGCTGCATATCATATGATTTTACGTATGAATACTTGAAAGTAGATAAGAGTTTGAACTGTGAAATCTCACTCTTTTACATAATTTTTAATTTAATTCAGTGGTTATCAAAAGGGTGTCCGCGACAACAGCAAAAATTTAACAAAATAAAAAGTTAAAAATCAAACAACAGTAGACCTAATCTTAATCAATAAAAATTTCCTCTCCTCCTCACCCTCCTGCGCAGTGCTACATGAAGAACAAGTATAAAAATAGATTTGACATTTATTCGGATTCTCGAGTTAAAGTGTCCAGCCTTCAACCTGATCTTCAACAAGTGATGAGAAAAAATCTCACTAGCTAATGAATAAATTTGAACTTTTCATGATTAATAAACCTTCATGTAGGCCTAACGAACCGTTTTTTATGTTAACTATTATCATAATATTAATTATTATTACAACGTGAGTTAGTTTAAAAATAAAAAAATGTTAAAACACATTTGGCTCGGATTTACTATGCCAAATTCATAGTTTTGTGGGTTTTCTAACATGAATTATTAATATAGAAGGGCAGGGGGTGCTATTTTCTATACATAGAATAGATTCTAAGGATTATAAAAAACAGGGGTCCGTCGATCTCAAAGAGCGTCTTGCGGGGGTCCTTGACCGGTAGGTAATTGGGAACCATTGCTTTACTTTATATAGGCTATTTATAACTTACGTTAAATCATAATATGTTCGATGACTCTAATTTTAGACAAATTATATCAATGATGAATTAAAATAGCCATATTTTATCAATATTTAAAGCAGAAAAATAAACGATTTGTATATTTTAAACCTACATTACAACCTCATTTCCTCAATATAGGCTGTACACTCCAATTGACACTATTTTAGCCTTTATAAACATATTTTGACACGCTCCTTTGCTAGTGACTGCGAAGTCGTATTTATTTTAAAATATATATATTACAATGGAAAAATGTACAGCTGCATACGAACTCGGCTCAGTTAAGTGTGGTAAGCATGGGTGTAAATGTTTTTCCAAGATGAACGAAAGACAGCGAGTGATTGATAGTATGGAACAACACAATTCTAACCTTTGGCACAACACGATCATAACCTAAACAAACCTAACCTGATTAAAGGCACAACAAGAGCATAAGTCTGTGCAAAATGAGCTGGAAAGTTGTTAGTTGGTTCGTTCGTTCATGGACCAAATTCGTATGGTCTATGAGGCCATATTTACATCACATGACCTGGCATATGTACAAGTCATTCACGAGCTAAGTTTACCTGGATGACAGCTCGAAATGTTACTAGAAGTAATCCCTAATATATCACTACGCCAACAGCTGACATCTATCACTTTGGATGACTGTAATGGAAAACATATGGTAATATAATTAATGTGATAGTTAACCACAGTAATTTAGGCCAATATTATTTATATATTTATTTGAGGTCGGACACAAAGTTTAATTATAGTTTTATTCCCCTTAAAAAAATATTAACACCACTTTCACAAAAACTTCTGACGAACATAGCTTCAAAATGGCGACTGACGAATCTAAACCATATGATTGAACATAACGGCAAACAAGTTTTTTAGAATGATTCAGACACGCAGTTGATGAAAATATTTTATTCAGTTAAATATTTCAAAATACTATAAAATAATCATAAAATCATTTATTGTATGTAAAAAAATAACAATTTTCTCTTTTCCGAGTAAATACGATGCCTGTATTAAAATATATTGATGTGTGCACTATATTACACAAAATCAGTAACGTTCCAAAACGAAAAATAAGTACTTTTAATTATGTTTAAAATATTGTTTCGTGTTGGATAAAAAGAAATTATTTAAAAAAATGAAATAGTACTAGAAAATTAAGTTTATGTTATTTTAAATGTAATATATAACAGTAATTAAAATCTTTACATTTATAACAAAACTGTGATTTTTACAAGTGTTGGCAACCCAAAACCTAAACATATGATTTTCGAACTGTCATCCAGGTAAAAACCAATCGTTAACGGAATATATGCTCACACGTTTATCTATACTCTTTTTCAATTAACGAAAGCGTCTCACGAATGTGAGCCACATATGTTTTTTTGTTTTGTTTCCAACGTTTCGCCAACCCTGCGGCAGCAACTATCGGCAAAAATGTAACTAATATAAGGTTAGCTGAAACTAAAACTTTATCTACTTGGCTCACACTCAAAAATATGTTTCAACTAAACACTGATCATGAAAGCCTATACGTGACAATTTTTTACAACTGTGAACCAAAACTTTTTAACTTTTTTCTTAGTATCACGTCTTACTACCCGTTAGGGCTAGGCATATACGCTTGTGTACTAATTACGCTAATGGTTTTAGGAAGGTTATATTTATAAGAATTGTACCCGCATGTGCGTGGAGGAAGAGTGGAAAACCTCAGTACACCCGACCAATATTTGAACCTCTATCTCTCAGTCATCGGTAGTCTAGTTTACTGCGAAAGTAGCGCGTTAGACTATGCGGCCACCGAAACAGATGCTAACTTATTCGATTTGTTGTATGACTTAAGTTATCTTATTACTACTCTTTCTTGAACAGGCAAAAAGCTTCATTCTAATTTTCATAGGAAGGGCCTTTTATAAAACAGAAACATATTTTTAGCCAAAATTGATAACATTTTAATATGTTACATTATTTTATAACTGGGCCAATAAAATAGGCCTATATCAAAAGTGGCGGCCGCACATCACATAGTTTTACGCATAAATGTATTAAAGTAGTTTTATTGACTCCTATAACAACAAAAAGTTTCTTCCTATCTAAATCAAACTGTAATTACTGGATGAAGAGAATTGAAACGAGGTACTGCAATTACAAAAGTACGTCACATATTCCTTTCTTGAGCTAGTTCTAGCCAGTCTACCTCTTCATTACACCCTATCTCTTTCAGGTACACTCTAATGACAATTACAATTTAATCTCAACCGAAACTAACCCGCATCGATGGGCACGTGGGCAAATATTTCAATCTAGTCTGGTTTTCGGTGATGGAGAGACAGAGTTCAGGGTTTGAATCCAGTGGAATGTACTAAGGTTTTTTTTCTCTTAAATTATTTGGCATCTTTCCCTATAATACCTGAATGCAGGCACATTTACTCTAGAATTCTACATTCCTCATCCCTATCCTAGTAGTAAACTATGTGGATAATATTACGCAGTGCACAAGAAAATGGGTACGTTCCTAAATGCTATATGTATAGCCTACATTTGACTAGTTTAATGAATGTAATTAAATCCAAAACAAGCCCAATTAACCTAAAAATAATCTCAATATAAGCTACCGATAAAACTAACCCTGGCGGGGATTTTTTTCACAAGTCCCGCATTTGTATTAACCTAGTTGTAAATTAATTGGTGGTAACATATGAGGGGGGTTTTCGTCATTGTTTACTTATTTTCCTTTCACAACTCAAATACTCTAGGGGTTAAATATTTGTATCCTTCCTTTTATTTATTTCAATGCATAACCTTTTTATTAAATTTATAAAAAACACTCACATTTCTTTATTGCAACTACTGGCTAGTAGCCATTTAGCTTTATTGCAACTACTGCTGTAGCCATTTGTTGATTGCACATTTAGCATGTGATTGCCAGTGACGCGATCACGGTTTGAATCTTGATTTTGTTTAGGTCTACTGGGGGTGGTTTCTCTAAATGGTCCCCATCCTCCCTCCACACAAAGGCGGGTACATTTCCCAGGTTTGCCATGCACCTGGAAAACCGAAAGAGGGGAAAACACTCGGGGGGGGGGGGGGAACTTTGCAAACTAACCTATAGTAAACCTCCTGGACTACTTAATGCGGGACATTTAACTGAACGATTAAAATAGTTTAGGGCTATCTTTGGATTATATGAAAGGGTAACTGAAGAATTAAGCACGCCGATTCAAACACATCTTATTCTCCCTTAAACAAGGGTTGTGAAGCGGTAGAAGATGTATTTTCCCATCACTCTTAAATCATCTTGTTTTATTAAACATAATTTAAATGACTTCATACTATTTCCACGAAAAATGAAATTGTATTACTCTTTTCTTAAATCTACGCTACCTGGAGAAAATGGGAACTATTTCTGGAAAACAGGGAATTTCGCAACAATAAAATAGTGGCAACACTATTTCTCTAAAATTCCTCTTTCCTAATTCTAATCTAGTAGTGTAATTTAATGTATGTTTATAACACAGACGGGTATTATTAATATGCGGTGGAAGAAAATTTTGATAGAGATAGATATTTTTAATTTTAAGGAGAAATGCCCGATTTTAACCAAACACAGGAGGTATAATCTCAATTGTAGGAGAAATAGAGTTGAATTACACCCGATCGGTCATCGAACCACACCTAATTTCCAGTGCGTTCAAGTTGTGTTTGCAAGGTTCATTATGGTCACTATCAAATGTGGGGACCTCGTGTATGGTAGAATTCTTGCGGGAAAAACCGTTAAGAAAATACAAACACATTTTTCTTGCATCAAAAATTAATTGTATGTGTCCATATATTATTATAAGATTTATTAAATTTATTAATATTATCTTTCAAAAGTAACACATATATCACGACATGATGTATGAAACTAGTTTTTTACTAATTTGTGTAACTGTCATCTATACCAAAATCGTTTTAAAGACACAGGGCCCATTAGGCGTCATTACTGCTACACAAATAGTGGTCTTTGTCACATTATTTTGATATAATCTAGATTAGCGGGGCTCACTTATTTTTGTTTGTGTCGCCGATATATTAATATGTTACCAGTTCTCGGCCGTTACATGCTCACCGTGTACAGAATGAATGTTAAATCCAGAGTATCCGGCGAACTGAAAAAAGGGAATTGGCCTGGTCTGGGAAATGTCAGTGAATGTTTATCAAATTTCTGGAATGTTTACATTTGATCTTTTAAAAAAGCAACATATTTTGATTTACAATAGCCAAAATAACATTTTTCTCCCAGTTAATATACACCTGGAATCTCTTTTAACGCCATTGTCTCGTTGATCAGACTATTATAAGTTCTCATGGTCAACATAATTATGATTTTCATATGGTATAATATAATAGTTAACATGTGCGAGAATTTGATTACATTATAGGTAAAAGGAACTAAGAATTATTCTCACAACTATTTTAGACCGTTTGGGTTCCAGACAATCCTTTAATAACTCAATATGATTTCACTGAAATCTATTTTAACCACCCAACTAGTCTCTCTAGGTCTAGGTGGAAATCGTTGAACCGCTTCATTGGGCGACACAATTTCAGAATATGTATGTATATAAAAAGGAAAATTATATTGTTCTGTAACCGTTAAAAAAATATATGTTAGTGATATACTTAATATTGCTAGTGGTCTGGATAAAAGTATATTGTCTCTGGATAAATGTTTTTAGCTTATAGTGCCCCGGGGGATTACACTATTATTTGTTCGCATGCGTGAACGTGAGAAATAATTTGCCGGTCGTTCTCTGGCTTGGATAGTAAAACACACGGATAACTAACCTTTTTGACAACCTCAACTTACATTCAAATGACTTCTCATTTTATTTTGCTAAAGTGCATTTATGTTGGCTAATACTGAACGAGAGTGCACTTTAGCAGACGAGCTTTATTTTCACATTTAATTTTACTAAACATTTCGTTCCCCGCGTCATTGGCCCACTACCCGTCTACATCTACATATATTACATCAATAAATAAGGCATGGATGAAAAGGTTTGAATTATTAAGAAATATACCCGTATTTTCGTGAAGGAAGTGTAAGATACATTTTAGGTAAATATTTCTCAATACACCCGGCTGGGATTTGAAGCCATACCTCCCAGCCAGCAGTAAACCGATGAGGTTGATTGGCACCTTGCTCTCGTGCCCACCGATTCTGATGACAAGCTTAGGAGCACTATCATCGTGAAACAATGGTTCTTCAATTACTCGACAGGTGACACCGCATGTCCCCCACCCGGTATTTTCCGCCAAGTCTTATACAGAAAAAAAAACATCCTTGAACTTGCCCTTCTATTCCTAATCAAAATGTTAAAAAGTTTGGTATCATCTCAAATTTGATATATATCCAAATATGGATCATTCCATATCAAGTGGTCCAACACTGGTTGCTTGACTATTTTAAAAAAAATTGATTTTTTTTTCTCAATTACCCTAACATGTTGGTAGTTCAAAATGACTATTATTTTATTTTTATTATTTTTGGTTTTCGCATAGTGGCCATATTTGTTTTACAAGACGCTACATTTTTTGCAATTTTAAGGGTTTACAGAAACATAAATATCTCGGCCTCTGTTTGATCAATCCACATGAGTGAAAATAATTTTGTTTGGAAAGTAAAGGGCTACAAGTTTGTGTCTGTAGCATTTTGAACTAATATCAATTCTAAAGGGTGAAATTTTGGCCTAAAATTATAACTTTTTTTAAAAGAAAATCCAGTTTTCAAGGAGAAATATTTTCACTAAGGGAAAGAGTCAACAAGCTACAATTTTTTATACAAGTAGACATAAACTACTTGTCCTCACACACAAGTTTCAAACCTGAGAATTGACCCCCTTTTTTAAAAAAAAATTCAAATTTTTGGAAATTTGAAAAAAAATTGCGATTTTCAGAGCTTAATATCTCAGGTGGGGGACGAGATAAAAATCTGATACTTAGTTCCATAATAGTAATATATAATAGTATTATACACAAAAAATTTGAAGTTTGGAATTGACTACAAGTTGAGATATTGAAAAGACAAAATTAGAAGAAAAAACCTGCACATATTATTATTATATTATTATTATTACACCGCGTCTTACTACCCGTTCGGGTTATACGCACTTACGCTAATGTGTAATGGTAGGGTGATGTGAGATGAAATGGAGGACCTACAGTTTAACGTGGAATCTGAACCACGGTGGTGGCCTGGCATTCCACACATTCACAAGATGTCTTGGCAGAGGTGAAGGAAGGGTTTGGTAAATCAGATAAATTTGTGCCGGGACCGAGGATTGAACCCCGGCCGCCAGCACAGAAGTCTGACACCTTACCCCTAGACCACCAGGTCACCACCCATGCACATAAATACATAGGTGCTTTTATATTTACCTAAAATAAATATTAAAAACTATTACTTATTAACAAATAAGTTTGGTGTTTGGCAGAGAGCTGAGATAGTTCCTCGCAAAAATTTAAGGCTGATGTGCCTACGACCAGTCACAGTTTGAAAGTTACATTGGCATGATCTTAATTAGAAATTATTAGCACAGGTACACAGGTTTTGACATTCTCTTGAAATCTTAAAAGAAATTTTGGTCCTGCTGGCTTGTATTGATCATTTTTGAAGTAATTATATCCGATGCTCACTTCCTCAATAACCCCAACACATCATTAGCCTTCATTTACACACACATTAGGAATTGGCGAGCAATTTTCAAATCACTTTTCCAATTCAACTCCATTTTTAACCACTTCTTCACTTATAACATAGGTATACTTAATGCCAAGAAGGTTTTTATCTCAAAATTGAAACATATCCTCTCGAGTTAATATTTGATTATTGGTTGTCATCTGAAGGCCCCTCTTGGTCACTTCTCTCTTTGTAGTCCCTCCTTACCCATCACAAGCATTTTCCCCATGGTTGGTAGCAAAAAAGTGCCACTCTGCTTGAAGGCCAAAGTCTTTATCGTGGTGACATAGATTGAAAATGTTCTTATTTTTGTACTGACTAGAAGATCTGTCGCTGAAATTATATCTTCGTCACTGATGGGGCAGTAGTCTTGATATCACTAATCTAATGCTTTGGAAAGCATGAACTGTGATGGTATTGTGGGTAAGGTGGTTACTGATGACACAAAAACTTCTGCTCTTCAATTCACTTTGATTACTTTCTTTATGATATTAAACAAAGGGTGAACATGGCTTGTTTTTTTCACCCAATGAAAACTTGGTATTTCGTCTTGGATTACAAAAGAAAAGTTTTCAGAAAAATCAGGTAAAACAATGCATTCTGTATAAAGCAAGCTCTTTTTCTTGTCCTTGAGAAAACTTGACTGTACTTTGGATACATAGTGGTGTTTCTTTAAAGGCTGAGTTTTTCTGCTAAGGATTCAAAAAATTCTTCTCTTGGTTTTGTGACTGAAACCATCTTGGCTCGGTCAGTTGTGACCCAAAGTTTGTAGCTTATGTTGTCAGGGTTTTCTTCTGTCTCTTGTTCTTGGAACAGCAATTGGCTTAGCATGCACTCAGAACGGTTTAGGTCACAGACAAGCATCATAAGAAGATCTTTGTAGTCCACATTTAATTTGCACCATCTATCATTAATTTAATATTTTGGTGGTATAAACACACACAAACAGAGTGTGTCCCTGATGCTCCAGCAATTACACACCATTTAGGCCTAAACTCAGAAAATTTTGAGCGTCCAATTTTACATTTGGGTTGGCTTCCCTAAATTGTACATACAGTTCATTCAGGTTACAAAGTAATAATTGTTTCTGTTTATGTACTTTAACCCCATCAATTCGGACAGATTTACAATCTTTTTACCAGGAAGAAGCCTGGTGTTTTCTCCACTGATATAAAAATCCACAACCTTCCTGACTGTGTCTTCATTAATATTTTTAACACAATGTCTTTTTCCTAGGTCTGGTAGTATTCCATGTGCCTTAGAAAGATCCCTAGTAACTTTTACTAAACGTTCAGAAACTTCAAATTTAGTACTAACTTTTTTTTCTTGACCAAGATTCTGGCAATAGACTTAATATTTTTACCTTTTCTTCTTTATCTTCTGTCTTACATTTTTGTTTCAGCTTTTCAATTAGTGATTCATATTCTTGAGCGAACGATAGCGAGTGAAGATTTTGTGCTAAGGGTTCATCATGAAGTAGGTCTACTCCCTCTTCCCTTCAAGTTCTCGCTTCAACCTTTGGGATAGCTTCCCTAACTTTGCTTGGATTGCCACTGGTCTTTTTTTAGAATTTAGTTTTATGATTTTAGAAACAGGAGATAAACCTAAATTGAACAGGTTGAATTCAAAATGTCCATATGTTCAGATCGAGGCACAAAAACATATCTTTTTCCCTTTACTTTCTTCCTTTAATTACAAACAGCCTGCTGTAGCAAGTAGCACACAAAGATTTCACAGGAATAACATCTACTGAGTAATTTTTTTCTATTGATAAATATTCCACTTTGATTTCTCTAAGTCCTTTGGTAATCACTTTTTTATGGATTTTAAGTGGGTAAGAACATGAGTTACCATAAAGATGGTGGTACTTTAAAAATAATTTAATCTCCTGGTACTTGCATATATTTGCAACACCAATATTTGTTCTTAAAGCAATAAGATTACGATCCTCTTCACAAAATTCAGTAATCACTTTGATATAATTAGATATTGGTCCATACACACACTTATGACACTCTTCTTCAAAAAATTCACCCACACTACATTCCATTTTTTAAGATGTAAGATATATTTTAATGATGACTAAAACTAATTCCACTATGACAAAGTGAATTAGAATGAATCAAATAATTAAATAGATAGACTACGCTTCTATTTCAAAATTAGTAAATTAAAAATTACACTCATTAATATATTAATACTTTAGTTTTAATATAGAATAGTTCTGTAACCTTAGAGTAGTAATTTTTTTACATGAGCATACAATGAAATAACATATTAATAGATTTAAATACTATACATGCACCCATTGAAACGTGAGTTTTTCTCCTCATGTTGTCTTTTCAATATCTCAGCTTGTAGTTAATTCTCAAACTTCAATTTTTTTTGTGTATAATACTATTATATATTACTATTATGGAACAAAGTTTCAGATTTTTATCTCGCCCCCGCCTGAGATATTAAGTTCTGAAAATCGCAATTTTTTCAAATTTCTAAAAATTTGAATTATTTTTTTTAAAAAAGGGGGTCAGTTCTCAGGTTTGAAACTTGTGTGTGAGGACAAGTAGTTTATGTCTACTTGTATAAAAAATTGTAGCTTGTTGACTCTTTCCCTTAGGAAAATATTTCTCCTTGAAAACTGGATTTTCTTTTAAAAAAGTTATAATTTTAGGCCAAAATTTCACCCTTTAGAATTGATATTAGTTCAAAATGCTACAGACACAAACTTGTAGCCCTTTACTTTCCAAACAAAATTATTTTTCACTCATGTGGATTGATCAAACAGAGGCCGAGATATTTATGTTTCTGTAAACCCTTAAAATTGCAAAAAATGTAGCGTCTTGTAAAACAAATATGGCCACTATGCGAAAACCAAAAATAATAAAAATAAAATAATAGTCATTTTGAACTACCAACATGTTAGGGTAATTTAGAAAAAAAAAATTAGATTTTTTAAAAATGGTCGAGCAACCATTTAATTATTTTCTGGACCACTTAATGTGGACTGACCCATATTATATTTAAAATTGATTTTTTAGTGTATGGTATATACCCTGTTCACACCTCTTCCAAAGATCAAGCCGCCAAATAGCCCTTTTGATAAAACGTATATAAACAAGGCAGGGACCATATTAAAACTAACATCCAGAAGTAGTGCCTATTTGCTTTTTATATATATGAACCAGTCGTTGAGGCTACAATCTTATATTTATAGACACTTATTTAAACTTGAAGTTCAGGTGGAATTTATTTTAAAAGACGTATTTACCGTAAATTTTCTGAACCGAGTGATTATATTAGCACACAACTAACACACTAACGTAATCCCAGAACATACACAACACTCAGTCTTCCGGTATTTATTTCATCACTGTATTTTCTGGTGGTGTCGGGAATCGAACATGGTCATTAGGTATACGTGCTACCGCCCGACCTTAAGTGTCCGACAGATGTAAACATTCGGGGTATTCTCGTAGTTACATTGATGAAGTCATGGTGAAAGTAGAATTTTGAGGAAATGTACCCACACTTGCGTGGATGAAGCGTGGGAAATCATTTAGTGAAAACTACTCTCATGACATTCAACCAAGATTCGAACCAGTGATTCAGTCTAATGTAAGATTGACGGTGTAAACCATGCGACCACCGATCCGGGTAACACGACATTAATCTCAGGTTTTGGGTTTGGGCGTATTTATCTCATAAAATATCTTCCCAAATCGCTTCGTTCTTTAGTCATTTTCCGTAACATAATCTCTTTCTTAATCAAGATTATAAAAACTTCTTGAAGCTTCTGCAGACATTATGGAAGTGGTCCGGTAAGACCCGGAACAATTACAACCTCTTCCTCTATAAACCAATTCTGCCACTTATTTTATTATTATTTACAAAGAACTAAAGAGTCAGGACGATGGTGCTAGTTAGTATGTGCAACCCATGACGGGAAAAAAACCTCAGAAGAAAGTTCCTTGTTATCTTTCGACAACATCGGGGGTGATGTTCGCGGTCCCGCTGTCCTCTTATGGCATTCTGCGAGAGGGTTTGTGGAGGGGGAGGTATTCGGGACCGTTTTGTTTGCGAATAACGGGCGTGCAAGAGTGTCTCGAAGAGGTCACAATCTAATTCTTGCGGTGTCGTGGGTGCTTCTTCCCTGGGGTATGTCGCTGCGGGTATTTATGGGTCTTTTCTCCTCTCTCCCCCGCTAGTCCCCCTGTCGATTATCGACCATTTGTATTTTTGGTCAGCTATTGTCCTGTTTTGCGGTTGTCCCGGAGAGATGAAGCCACCCTCATTCTCGGGGTCATTACTTTGCCGTTGTAGGTAATGGTAGTAAGAGTTGTAGCGACGAAAGGGTTGCCATTTTCTGCTTCCGTTTCATTTCCGTGTGGCCGGTGTTCTTCAATGTTGGATTATATTTTTAGTAATCATTCACTCTCCTCTCCTCTCCATTGGAAAGTTCCATGCAATGCCGTGTATTTAAATGTGTCGATTTGTATCGTATTTCGCGAGTGGTTGTGGGAGATCGTGAGTTACCGAGTGTTATTGGTGAAAAGCAAATAGACATGGGTTCCCTGCTTTTCAAAAACGAACCATTAGTTCCGTGTGTACATAGTTGTATAGTCGGATCACCTGAATATCAAACTAATGACAATTCAAAAGTGACTTGATCTACCTTGTATTCATACGCTCAGCTATGCTACTTTGGATAAAACACACATGAAGGATCTTTTTGGAAAAGGTATTTATAACGAAAAAAACTTTTTCAAACAACGTTCATTATAATAATAAACACATTTAGTTACTTTACTTGTAAATACTACTATTATTGGTTTATTGGATTAGACACTAATTACACAATTTGAGAGCCAATAAAAATCTCATTGCATTCGCTATGCTGGTTAACACTTTCTTCCACACATTATACATCCGTAACAACGTTTCAGGGATGGGGGGGGGGGGGGGGGCGACAACTAAAAAATTACAAAATATGTCTTACCTATCCACACTTAACTTAACCTTCAGTTGTTTAAGACATAAAAGGCGGGGCTGAGTTAGTTTATATTCACAACCTATAAACGAACATATTAAAACTAATTATAAAATATATGTCTTAGTCTATAATAATTTTAAAATCTACCCCTACTCCAACTGATCTTTAATTTTATTGCGTTGTGTTTAATATTATTTTAATCATGTGTGAGAGTCAAGGGCGTGAAGAGCTAATTAATTTTAGGGGGGGGGAGGGTATCCGCTAGAAAATGCGACTGTACCTTTAGCCATTTTAAAGATTTTATACGTGTATGTGGACCCCCTTTAGGGGGGTGAGCATCTAATTCCAGGCGGTTCCGAAACTTCCCACCATCTCCCTTCCTACGGCTTTGGTGAGAGTTTTATTAACATCAAGTCAATAAAATATGTTCAAGAAGTTAAATAAAACTATAATGGGTTTTTTCATCCGTTACTTTTTACAGATGGTGTCACTTGCAACAATATTATTATTGTGAGTTAAATTTACTGTCAATGTTGGCTTATCTACATTTTTTTATATTCTCTTAGTTGTTATTGCCAGGCTATCGGAGTAATAAGTTGTCCCATGGTATGTAATAAATTAAAGCTCGGAGTAGTTTACAGATTTATAGATATTTCCAACTTAAGTAATGCAACCCTCGGAAACAACACTGCTAAGAGCTTTTTTAAACTATTATTTATTTATTTTCCTGCTATGGCGCTTTAAATGGCTATCTCTCTGCTACTTAGGCGATCTAATTATGGAGGAGAGTAAAAATTAAAGGGAAATATGAGTATTCCCAGGTCCCGTAAGAAAACTCATGCTTTTTCTTAAGATTAATTTATAATAAAAATTATAGTAAATATCGAAATACACACCAAAATAAGATAAGAATAGTACGCAAAGAGGGCGGTTTTTTTAAATTTGTGTTTGTGACATATGATAGAAAATGTAATCAAGACGGATGGAAGTCCGTCAGCGACAAGGACTTCCACTATTTATTTACTTTATACCAAATGGGTGTAACCTTTAAACGCTCATACATTTTGTATTATGAATAACTTTTTCACCTGAAGCGTTAGTTTAAACTATTTTTAATAGTTACTCATCATTATCATGCAATATTAATAAAAACCACGCTATCTTTTAATATAAAATGTTTGTCATGGCAATATATCTCTTACCATGATTTCATTTTCACGAGGGCATTATACCACCGAGTTGTAAGACTATTAGAGGTCAAGACGGAAGGGAGACCACGGTCTAATATGTACTGGTCTGGCTGCTGTTTAGTTCTATTGATAGCGTACTAGGTTTCTCTATCTCTGTATGTGTGGGACTCATATTTATTTGAGTAGTTGTAGTTGTTAATTGCTTGTTTAATAGTGTTCTTAGGTATTAACAACTCCAAAAATATTTTCTGATTAGTAATAGTAATTTTGACTTCAGAGATTTGTACTATTTTACTCGATTGGGATTTAAGTCATACATTTTTAGTTGGGAAATTTTTTGAATAGTAATTGCAATATCACATAATGAAACTATTTAAATCACTCAATATTTTAAAATCAACATATTTGAAATGGACAATGATTAGAGGCTGAAATAATAAAACTGCATATGTAAGGTTTTATTATTGTAGACACAAAGGTGACACACACACACACACACACACTTATTCCTTTTAAAATATACTTTTATTTACTGTTTCTTTTTAGCACCGCGTCTTACTTCCTATTCAGGTTATTCACATATGTATTAATTACGCTGATTGGTTAGAGATGAGGAAGGTTTAATTTAGAAGAAGTTTACTCGTACTCGCATTTGCATGGGGAAAGAGATAGAGAGATTGGAAAACAATTTGGGGAAACCCATCCTCACTCCACCCGGCTGGAGTTTGAACCTCGATCTCCCTGTCTTTGGCATTTTAGTACAACACGCGAGTGATGTCTTAGACCATGCGTCCACCAAAGCAGGTTTTTATTTACTAAAAATCTATTCTACACGAACTTATGTGATCAACCCAACACGTTATTATGGCTCAACGGTCATCTACAGAAATAACTAATATTGTAGCCACTAGAAACATTATTTAAATCAGGGGCTCCCAAACTTATAGAGGGGAGTGAGGGCCACATTAGGATGTTGTAAGTAATTACTAGGTGGGTCGGATCGAAAAAGATACACACACTATTATAGTTACATACAGGATCGCTCACCATCAATAGTAAGTATATTATATAAATACTTACATCTCTTATCCATAATTAAACATAATAGATATGAGTTAATATTCTCAAGAGAATAATAACAGTAAGTTATTAATAAATGTAAGAGTTTTTCGTTTCAAAAAATTGGAACATACAATGTTGTATGTATGTATTTAAATATGATTGTATATGTATGTATATGTATGTATATGTATGTATATGTATATGTATGTATATGTATGTATATGTATATGTATGTGTATATGTATGTATATATATCATGTGTATGTATGTAGACCCTATGTGTATATGTACGTTTGTATATAGCATGTATGTATGTTTTATGTGTGTGTGTATTTAGAATGTGTGCATAATAGTTGGGTCACAGGACTCGTTGTCCCAAAAGTGCATAGCTTAATTGCGCCATGGTCACTGGTCAGAATGACTTTAACAGATAATAAACCTGAGAGTATTAAGGTAAAGACGTATTTTTTACTATATATGCTCACAAAAACAAAATCAAATTTCCAACTCTACTAAATAATTTTGTTAATTAAAAACTGACTTTAATCACTTAATAATTTAAAATGATATTTTTTAATGCCACATATTGTATACCAAGAGTGTTTAAATACGCAATAGCTAACATAATATGATTATAAGCTCATCCCAACCAATCAAAACTTTTCAGGCGTCAACAACTTATTTTTAGGGAAATTTCTTTCTTGCATTTGCACTAAAATAGTATTTTAACTTTTTAACCTATCTATAATTATTTTAAAATATTAATTTTATTGTAATTGGAAATTTCTTTTGTTTTTGATAGATGTATGGTAAAAAATATTTCATTTCTCATAAACAGGGTAAAAAATAAATAATCCCGCCAACATTGGCGATAAAAGGGACTGTATCTGGCAGCTAACAAAATTACTAAAATTATTTTAATATAGTCATGCATCAAATGATGTGATCTTCAGCTGTTCCTTTTGATAGATCTTACCATTATAAAACACCACCATTTATACAATAAAATGTTATCAATGTTGACCGCAAGGTCCTCCTACCAGAATATAGCTATACAAGATCTGCACCCTAGTAAAATGAGCACAAAAGGACCGGACATGTTATATTGAATCAAATTATTCTGCTATGACAACTAATTTTCTACAGTTTAATACAGCCTAACTTAACCTAAACTTGAACAACACATCAGTGGGCACCTAGACTAAATGTTATACTTATATAGTCAAGTCGAGGCTTGAAATACGGACAGGTGTACTGTAGGAGTTTTTCCCAATTTTGTTTTTTTACTATCCCTATACGCAAATTCGGGTACATTTTCTATAAATTCTACCTTCATAATCCCAACTTCATACATGTAATTAAATTAGCACAGTCCGGACAGATAATAAGACTGGGAACAAAAATAAATAATCCAAAATTTCCACTTTTAAAACCTTGCCACCTAAAAGTTCTGTATTATATTGAGAATTACGTGAAATTTAAACACAAATTTTGAAAATATATATCACTTCAATGTTCCTTATATTTTGATAATATTTTATGAAACTTAAAGATGTACAGCAGAAATATGTACTAGGCTGATCAAAATCAAGTCGAAAAACGCGTGTTTGAAATTGTATAATCTCTTTGAATACTTGAATATTTGGTCATTATAAGATACGCTTTGTATATCATTATACTAGATAGCTGTTGCCCGCGGCTTTGCTCGCGTGGAAGTTGATTATATACAAATACGAAAATATACATATGTATTTACAAATTAATTTAAAATATTACGTTACGTTGATGACCATAACTTGACCTCAGATCAAAAATAATGCAAGTCCGATACAAACTTTCACCCCCTTTTTCATCCCTTATTAAATAAAATTTCCAAAATTCCTGAAACATGTATTTATTTGTTTTACGTCAATAACCGAAATACAAAATTTTGTTTATGTAACTTTCAAAATGACGGACTTTCATACATATTATCATACATATTATCATCCCCTATTTTGACCCCTTTGGGGTGGAATTTTCTAAAATCCTTTCTTAGTGGGTGCCTACATAACAAAGTGAATATATAGTTCGAATTTCATGCTTGTAGCCTTGATAGTTTGCGCTCGGCGATGATGAATCAGTCAGTCAGTCAGTCAGGACATGTTATTTTATAAGTATAGATAACCTAAGAAGTCCCAATTTTCATTGTCAATACAACCAGTAACGTTCTTTCAAATGAAGGTGTGTTTAGTTAGGCCTTTCATTAAGCTCTGTTAGAGAAACTAGGTCGCTCAACCAAGACAGATAAAATGTCCATCTATCTAGCATTCCCTCCCGAACATTCTTACCCGCTGGTACCGTTATTGGCGTACAACTGGGAACCCCCTGAAATGTACACTAATATTACAATACTATAATCATTTTTAATACCCATATCGATGGGCACGAGGGTTAAGACGTCATCATAGTCTGGCTGATTTGCTAGATGCAGGTAGGTCAAGGTTCGAATCCCGTATGGTTGTGTAATTTTTTCCAAATGCTTTTCTACTCTCCCTCCAAGCAAATGTGGAAACATTTATTTTACATTCTGCCTTTCTCATCCGCATTCTAATATGGCAAAGCCCGGATGGGGTTAGGCATGCCACGCATACATAAGTTGTAATCTAGACTACGTACAACGTAACGGTTCCAAGCCAATTATTTCCATAACCTGTGACGTCACGAATCATACGGATTGTACACTTCGTTTACCCTGGAAGGTCTTACCTAGAAGCAACGCCATAGTGGAAACGGTAAGGTAAGTTTGCTACCCTTCAGGTAAACTGCGTGTACTCGTTCGTTTAAGAACCGCATGACTTTTTTGACCACAATGTTAATTTGAATAAGAATCCTAAATACTAGCCTGGTTTGGTAGGAAGCACAGCTTGTAGTTACTGAAGTTATTAAAACAATTTTAATAAATTCATACATCAAATCATGTCATTTGAGGTTTGAATTTAGGTCAGGGGTTAGTTAGTTTTCCCACTCATTTTTTATCTCTAAAATTAACTTTGGTCATCCTGTGCTCTTAGATTATTTAGTGTAAACAGCAAATATCAATAAAAGGAATTAAGACGATCACATAAGCTACTAGCTCTGCCTGTTGACCTAAATAGTTTGCTTACTTTAAATTTACAAGGTTTTTAATTACGTAATTTAAATTCTAAACTTTAGGTTAAACGAGGAATATAGTTTATCAGAAGTAAACCTTAGCAGAGGTAAAGCTAGTTAATCAGAAGTAAGCCTTAGCAGTGGTAAAGCTAGTTTATCAGAAGTAAGCCTTAGCAGTGGTAAAGCTAGTTTATCAGAAGTAAACCTTATCAGAGGTGTAGCTAGTTTATCAGAAGTAAGCCTTCTCAGAGGTGTAGCTAGTTTATCAGAAGTAAGCCTTAGCAGAGGTAAATCTAGTTTATCAGAAGTAAACCTTAGCAGAGGTAACTCTAGTTTATCAGAAGTAAGCCTTAGCAGAGGTAAATCTAGTTTATCAGAAGTAAACCTTAGCAGAGGTGTAGCTAGTTTATCAGAAGTAAGCCTTAACAGAGGTAAATCTAGTTTATCAGAAGTAAGCCTTAGTAGTGGTAAAGCTAGTTTATCAGAAGTAAGCCTTAGCAGTGGTAAAGCTAGTTTATCAGAAGTAAGCCTTAGCAGAGGTAAATCTAGTTTATCAGAAGTAAGCCTTATCAGAGGTGTAGCTAGTTTATCAGAAGTAAACCTTAGCAGAGGTAAATCTAGTTTATCAGAAGTAAGCCTTATCAGAGGTGTAGCTAGTTTATCAGAAGTAAACATCAGAGGTGTAGCTATTTTATCAGAAGTAAGCCTTAGCAGAGGTAAATCTAGTTTATCAGAAGTAAGCCTTATCAGAGGTGTAGCTAGTTTATCAGAAGTAAACCTTATCAGAGGTGTAGCTAGTTTATCAGAAGTAAACCTTATCAGAGGTGTAGCTAGTTTATCAGAAGTAAACCTTATCAGAGGTGTAGCTAGTTTATCAGAAGTAAGCCTTATCAGAGGTGTAGCTAGTTTATCAGAAGTAAACCTTAGCAGAGGTAAATCTAGTTTATCAGAAGTAAGCCTTAGCAGAGGTAAATCTAGTTTATCAGAAGTAAACCTTATCAGAGGTGTAGCTAGTTTATCAGAAGTAAGCCTTATCAGGGGTGTAGCTAGTTTATCAGAAGTAAGCCTTAGCAGAGGTAAATCTAGTTTATCAGAAGTAAACCTTAAGCAGAGGTAAATCTAGTTTATCAGAAGTAAGCCTTAGCAGAGGTAAATCTAGTTTATCAGAAGTAAACCTTATCAGAGGTGTAGCTAGTTTATCAGAAGTAAACCTTATCAGAGGTGTAGCTAGTTAATCAGAAGTAAACCTTATCAGAGGTGTAGCTAGTTTATCAGAAGTAAGCCTTATCAGAGGTAAATCTAGTTTATCAGAAGTAAACCTTAGCAGAGGTAAATCTAGTTTATCAGAAGTAAGCCTTAGCAGAGGTAAATCTAGTTTATCAGAAGTAAACCTTAGCAGAGGTAAATCTAGTTTATCAGAAGTAAGCCTTAGCAGAGGTAAATCTAGTTTATCAGAAGTAAACCTTATCAAAGGTGTAGCTAGTTAATCAGAAGTTAACCTTATCAGAGTGTAGCTAGTTTATCAGAAGTAAGCCTTATCAGAGGTGTAGCTAGTTAATCAGAAGTAAGCCTTAGCAGTGGTAAAGCTAGTTTATCAGAAGTAAGCCTTATCAGAGGTGTAGCTAGTTTATCAGAAGTAAACCTTAGCAGTGGTAAAGCTAGTTTATCAGAAGTAAACCTTATCAGAGGTGTAGCTAGTTTATCAGAAGTAAGCCTTATCAGAGGTGTAGCTAGTTAATCAGAAGTAAACCTTATCAGAGGTGTAGCTAGTTTATCAGAAGTAAGCCTTATCAGAGGTAAATCTAGTTTATCAGAAGTAAACCTTAGCAGAGGTAAATCTAGTTTATCAGAAGTAAGCCTTAGCAGTGGTAAAGCTAGTTTATCAGAAGTAAACCTTATCAGAGGTATGAGAGTATCATCCCTACCCTCGCTCCTTCTTTCTACCTTCCCCGCTGTCTCCCGTGCTCTTGACTGTTATTCTAACCCCAATAGCTCTCTGTCAACTAAAGCCAAACCTAATTATTCAATTCTAGCTTACACCTTAGACGGCTAGGCCATCGGTGGGGCTCTAAATTACACTAAAAATAAAAGTACAAAAATGTGTGCAAATGTAGTTATGAGTCCTTGTTTTAGCCAAATAAGGCCTCATTAAGTCGCGGTTTTAAGTTTTGCAAACCAATTTTTGAGTTTATTTAATAACAGCCTTTACTTCGAGGATTATCAAATCAAAACTAACATATTTTCAATAGCGAAGCTGCAATCTATTTAAGTTACATTATTCGGTGAATTTACTGGTGCTATTAAGACAGGATTCCCGATGTCATAAAAAGGGATTGTTGAGGTCTCTAAAAAAAGTCTTGAGCTGTTGATTTGTACAAAAATCAACAAAACGTTGTCACTGCACTTGAACTTGAAAGAAAGTTGGCTCAAGCGATTTTCCGCCTAGATACGTGTCGTAAAAATTTAAATCCCATGGAATTTTTTTATTGATTTTATAAAATTTGAAAGTAAAATAAATAATTAATAATGTAATTAATTTAAGGGAATAAAACTGGATTCCACACTGTAGAATCTAGGTGTATCTTATATTCCAATACAGTATGTCTTGCTATTCATTTTTGTTCGAACTTAAGTAGCCAATTATTTTAATGGACTTTACAACTAGGCATGCCTATGCGTTTCCTAATTGGCAGTTAAAAAACTAATTGGTACTACATATTCTTTGTTAATGCGTTGGTAGACTATTATTTTTTACTATTTTCTAATATTGATATTTTATATAAGATATGTGTTGAGTTGTGACGCGCGGGGAAAATACATGTCTGAAGATAGATTAGAAAATAATGCTAATGATGGGTTGAATCATCAATTTTATTAATCCAAATATTCATTTTACATATAAAGCTTTAACCCTAATCTGAATCTTAGAAAGCATGTAGCATACATTAGAGGTTTACTTTCATATATTAATTTTTAAGTTCCCATAAAAATTAGAAATACTATAGTAACTAAATACTTTTGAAAAAATTAATAAAACAAATTCCCATTTAAAATTGGAGTATTCTAACAAAAATTTCTAATCCTTAAATATTGAATATCCTTGAGAATACAATATTATTTTCATTTGAAAATACCATTTTTTATCCAATATTGAAAAAAAGTAATAGTATTATTATTACTATTAATTTACTATCAGTATAGTGTCAAAAGTAACAACTATGGCTCGTATGATCGACACAGGAATAAGGGAGTATTGTACCTAATTACATTTGTACCTTCCCCGTCACGGCAATCTATTATATTGCCTTAGCCCATACAATCACTGCGGCGATTGGTTCTTCTTTTAACGATGAATACACTTAAATCAGTTGAAAAATTACACCTGAACATGGGAATCGAACCCTGGACATTTTGCTTAGCTTGACAATGGCCTGCCACTGAGCTATGCAGGAATAGTTCCGTGCTCAGGATCATTCTTCACTCATAGTTTAGGGCAGAGTCTGTGATGGACGTACATTATGAGCGTTCACAAGCCATCGGATAACGCAGCCTCCCGGAGGGTTAAATCTTGTATGTTGCCAATACTATCATACTTATCATTCTAATTACGGGAATGTCCGTATGGACCCAGACTTAGCCTTAAAATATGAGTGAAGAATTACCAACCTAAGCAGGAGACGAATTCTGGGTAGTTCAATAAACTCCCAGGTTTGACTCTCGTGTCCAGCTGTCATTTATCAAACCATTTAAATTAATTGAACTGTGGCTCCCTCCATACGGACATTCCCGTAATTACAATGATTTCCAACCTCTCTGTTAATATTCAATAATACAATAATAATCAAAGTCTAACCGGAGTTTTTTTCCTTTGCCAGTGAAGCGTGGTTTTGTAAACCCCTGTGTATGGGGACAGTCACACAAAACGGATCCTGCAATCAAGCTTAAAAAAATGTAAACAATGGAATCGACAACCGAGCCTTTTGTTTCAATTGAAACACACAACCATTTATTACACTTTTTAAAAAGGTTCAAAGTTGTCGGTATGTCGAATGTGATTTGTTAGCTCGTTACGCCGAGTTCGTGTCGGAAGTAAGCTTGTTTGGAAGGGAGAGGCCATCTTGTCTTTTCCTTCATCGGCTGTAAAGATCACAAGGAAATTGTTTTACTTACTTTTAAAAATGCATTTTATTAAATGTTGTTATAGGTGTCAAACAAAGTTAGAGGCGTACACCCGCACAAGACTTGCAAATTAACTTATTTAAGAATATTAACATTTGGGCCAAGTGCACACTATCCATAGTTGGATTCTGATACGAAGGAACCTTTAGAAAATACAAACACTTTTGTTTTAATAACCCTAGGGTGGCCAGTGGCCACACGTCGAGGGGGAAAAACCGGTAAAGTACTTGAATACATTGTCTTTCAGGAATTTAAATATGTTAATAGCCCTTATTTAAAGGTATGATCAAACTAAGCTTGATGCATTTTCTTAAACTCAAATTTTAATTAAATTTCCAGAAAAATCACACTACCGTTTTAGCACTAGTCTGGCTGGGTGTCAACATTTCTTGTCCATTTAATAAAAAGACACCAATTTAAAAAAAAAAATTGAAGGATCTCTTCCGCTAGTTCTTAGAGAGATTTAATATTCCATAAGTTTCAGGGTGGAGATAATTATTCTGAATAACTTTTATTGCATTTATATTTCTAGACCACTTGAAATATCTTCTTGAGGAATCTAATTTTTAGAAAGTTTTCGGGTGAGAACCACTCTAAATACCTGTTAAGGGTGTCCACATTTTTAAAAATGTAAGGAGGAGCAAATAGCTTGTAGAGGAGTCTAATTCCCAAAAGTTTTCTGGGAAAGGATCACTCCGAATGGCTTCTAATAGATCCATCCATATTTCGGATATTTGCCCGGGGAGGGTTTCTGCGCCCCCCGTTTAACTGGCGAGGAGGATCTATTATTATTATTATTATTATTATTTATTATTATTGCCTCTCCTACCCCCTCTTCGCCAATAAGGTTCAGCCGCCTCTGGTTGTATACATACTATTGTTTAACTTGTCTATACTCGACTCATGACAAGTAGGCTGGATAGAATAATAACGTTCTTATCCAGACCTTGAAAACAAGTGCGATAACGACGTACCTACCTATTGATGTACATATTTGTTTTAGGGTGGTGGCGAGTCTCGCAACAGGAGATGGTAAAAATATATTTCTTAACAAAGACCCATCTGCTAGCAATTAAAGGCTTTTTAAAACGTTTTGAGCGCCACCCTGAATCAGTTAATAAGATTTAACTCGATTATTATTATTATAATAATTATCAAAACAATTGTAGGTATAATAATTATATATATATACATGCTTCAACTCATGTAATCGGAAACTGTCACTGTAAATAAATTATAAAATTGTCAATACCTATAAAATAACACTAATAATAAATTATAATAAAATGCTATCAATGTTGAAGGTTTTTTTTGTAAATCAATCTGAAACAAGTAATACTTTGCTGTGATGTATAGGCCTATCCGGAGAACATGAGCTGTATCAACGACAAGTTTAATGCATCATTGATGACGAGATTAATCAAGAGCAACTGCACCAGTATTTGTCTGGCGATGATATGTAAAAACTCATTCTATTCATATCCGGGAGTCTTAGCGCGTTATTTCCGTGATTTTGTTGTTCTACCTTCTTTCTAGTCTAATACTAGTTCATGTATTTACAAAAAATACCGTCCGAATATCTTATTAATACCAATTGGATAATAACTAACCATTGCACTGGCAATGTATTAATCTTGCCTAGTAATAAAACACCAAAGAGACCATGTGCCTCACTCCATCGGAATCAACATTATCGTCCCACTACAGTCTACACTGACTACAGCGACCACTCTTATTACATCTGTTCAAAACATAGGCTACTTTGTTTCGAGATAATCACGTGATGATTGGATTGGTAGCTATAATAAAAACGAAACAAAGATGTCCTGGCAACTTCTGATTGCAAAACATCAAAATGCATACGCCTTTCAAAGAAATGAACTCCCCTTCTACCCCTATTTTCTTTGAGTTTGGTGGATAAACTTCCCTTTTATATTCTTTATCCACGACGAATGGAATAACTCCCAAATAAAAATGTCAAACGCAGGATTTTTTGTTTGTTTTGCATTTAATAAAATCGAGATAGAAAAATTGAATTAAAAATGGGCTACTATGGTGATTTGAAAATTGTTTTAGGAGTCGTTACAAAATAAAAAGTAAATACCCATTTAATTATGGGATAGAAGGCGTCTCTTACTAGTAACACACTTCTAGGCCTATATCTCAAGCAGGATTTTTAGTTGTATGTTTACTCTTTTAGGAAGCAAGAATGTGTTGATGTTCTGGAATCATAGGTCTACTCTTGGTATTATCAAGTCAGTTTTAAAACTTGCAAAATCTCTTGATTTTATTATAAATCTACTATCATTAGTAATTACTAATAGTTTTGGTGGCTGCATGGTCTAAGTCATTGATTCACAATCTCTTTTGTTTGGGGGATCTCTAAAGAAGGCTACTTAGTACAATATGGGAGAACCCCTACCTGCCGACACACATATCAGGTTCGACGGAGACACATTACAAAATAAACGTGTATACCATTAGGGCTGATAAATAATTATTTGTTTGAATACAATGTTCTAAGTGTGTTTATTACCTAATTCTATTTACTAATTACTGTTTTTCAATACTTGAACTTGGCTAATCATTATTCTTACTAACCTCATTCTTAACATATTTCTACATTGTTCGAAAATTATGGGCAAATCCCGGGCACGGGCTTGCAGAAGGCTGGTTGGAAATCACTGGTCATTGGCGTCACTATCGCAATAGACTAAATTGCCGATTATGGTAGATTGAGAGGGATATTTCCTAAATGGTTTTCCACTCTGCACGCAGATCAGGAACACTTCCTCATCCCTACCTCATTGGCGTAATTAATACATACCTGATTGGTAGAAAGACGTGGTGTTAAAAAAGTAAACGGTGCTATCAAGTGATATTGAGATAAAAATGGTAGAATTCTCCGGAGCTTGGAAATAAACACGAACAACCAAATAAATGGCAAAATGTTGTTCCTACTATCTTTTATATTAACACAATGAAGAGTTTGTGTCCGTCGGGAGATTCGCCTGATATATATCGCACTCACAGGCCTGACATTTAAAACTTGATACCCCTTTTGCACGAACATGTGCATCTAGAAGCAGGAATTTTAAAATTTGGATTTGATTTCTTTAATTGATTGAAAACTGGGTAGTAAGAAATGAAATTAAGATAATTTTTTTCTGCCAATTTGAAACAAAGAAAAGCGATGCCCGGAGTAACGTCGGGGACTTCTGCTAGTAGACTTACAATACAAACATGATGCATTGTACAGTCTGATTATTTACATAGATTATAAGGATATATGGTAAGTATTCTGCAGTTGTCACTTTTTGACATCATCTGTAAGATAAATTTAGAGATCTGTTGTAAGTCTGGCTCGCTACACTAAGCTTTCCCTATGTCGATTCGACTCGTGTACGGAACTTCATGCCAACTTTGTGAACATATTGAGGTGGTCATGCAGTCACTTGTTATTAGGGCCACATTAGAACATTCTATGTTATTGTAGGATTAGTTTTTTCGTTTAGAAGCGTAAATAACGCCGTGTAAGGACTTATACTCGTACCTTCAAGAATGCGGAACTCTCTCACGTCATATTAGGTACGGCACGAAACGGGTTTACAATCGGACAGAGCATATGTTTTATTATTAGTAGTAGTGGTGGTATGCTTCCTGAGCCAAAGGGTCATATCGAAACACGACTACAAACTAATTTAATTCTAGAACAGCTATATTTGAAAAGAAGAAATACAAATTTCAACATTGATGTATTTTTAGGGCGTGCTGAGATTCGAAGTAGCTCAGTGGGCAGACGTTCGTGTCACACAGAATGAGATCGGAGGCCTTTTCTCAACTGAAAAAGTAAAACAGTAATTTATTACCTATGTAATTCTTAGTGGTGGATAGTAATAATAATATATTTAACATAGTTTCTTTACGGTCTTACGCCTTAATTATTTCTGATAGTGAACTATTTTCTCTATTCGTGAATTTGTATACTCACAATGATATGAGTTTAAATTACACGTAAACAGTTTTTTCTCTCATTTGGAACCTAATTTGTATTTTTTCTAAGTCTTTACTTTTAAGTGTACAACAAACTGAATATTTCTTCTTAAGCTTATAGTCCAGGCATGCTTACTTAGCTTTGACTTGTTTGACCAAGGTTCGATCCTAGAAGAGGGTGCTTGGGATTAATGCTAGTGCATATCCTTAAAACTCACTCTCCAGCCTGTTGCTGAGCGTGCCCCACAGCAGGCCCAACTCAGCGCACGCGAGGTATGGGAGTTAAAGGGAAAATAACACTAGAAATGTGTGCAGTGCACTAGTATTCGAATGATTACTCGATATTTTCTGCTGTGACGATGGGGGACAAAGTGACAGAGTTTCTTGTTAATAACTACCGTATGTCCCTAATAGGACCGAATAAATATTTGTGCACAGTGCTTATCTGTGAAACCGTTCTAAAATGATCAAAAACGGCCTTTTCAACGCAGTTTTTATCCTGATATAATTATATGTCTGTATTAGGAACTTCTATTAACTCTTTATCTTCATTAATGTTTAACAGAAATGACCCACGTGCAATAGTGTTCGTGTATATTTACTATATCTAGCCGACTGCATCACAGAGTTGATGGGCATGTGATATGTGAGACACGCTCTTAATGGTAGTTGATACTTACATCGATGGGTACTCGGGCTAAGGCGTCAGCCTCGCATGGTCTGGCTCGCTGGGGACTTTGAGACTGGGGCAAGAATCCCGGTTGGATTTAATTGGGGCGTGTTTTTCTTTTCTAAATAGTTTCTTCCCCCCCCCCCCTTCAAGCAAATGTAGGTACATTTCTTAAAATTTCACTTTCCCAATCTTTACCTTAATGGTGTAATTATTCGGATAGTCCGAACTGGTAGTAAGATGTGGTGCACACAAAAAATATGTATTTGATTATTCTTTACTGGCATTGAATATAATAATCCTAGCTATGATCGACGCACGATAGGAGAGGTGTTAATTGCAATAAAACCTTCTGATAATCGTCATTTACCGCTGCTCCTACCGTAGATATCATATATAGTTCCCACGCCAGTAATGGCTGCCGTGATTTCTCTGTCATTCCCCTTCATGATGGGCGCTTTCTGTGGCCTGTTGACCTATCGTCGAGTGCAAGCCCACAATGATCCGTTGCGCCCATAATTCCTACTCGTCCGTAAAACATCAATCAGTCAGTTATGATTATTATTAGACTGTCCTTATGTCGAGAGCTGGGCATGCACAAGATTTTAACGAGCAGACGTATTAAGCCTCCACTACATGTTTGTGTCCTTAATTATCAGATTTTGTGTCAAATGGGAAATACCTGCTTCGGTGGCCTTATGGTCTAAACTCTAAGGCGTCACATCGCAATAGACCGCCGATGACGGGTAGCTCGGGGTTGCTTTTAAGGGTAATTAGATAAATTAAAATACTCTAAATTTAGAAAATGGCATGTGTTTTATTTATCTTCTGGTGATTGGTCCTCCGTAGTCCGTAACAACAATCCTTAAGAAAGTTAGAAGTGGTTAAAAGTGGGCCAACTTTTACATAGTGCTACGGACTTACGATCTTTGTGGACAGCTCAATTTGCATTTCCATCCACTTGCAACTTTAACTTGGGTTAGATTCCTCTAAAGAAACGTACCACTAAACTGTTAATAAAAGTCAAAGACACACACACACCAGTAAACTAAACAAAAAAGTATAAATAGGCTCTTAACACTATCTTGAACACTATACTATACATACAATATACTTTAAGAATTAGTGTATGGTTAAGTTTATAATTTGAAAGAAAAATATTATCTTATGTTTTTGTCTGAAATTATTTTTTCTGTTACTAGTTTGTTAAAAGTCTGGAATCTTGCGAATCATTGACTTTTCTATAGACAACATGGTCAAAGCATTTAATTTGTCTTCGCTCGTAGTGTTTCTTAACCAACAAACAAGCACACTAAACAAATTATAGAGTTACTTTCTCACACCCACATACCCACAGCTTTTTATCAAATAGTTTCATATCAAAACGGTGCGTAAATTCTCCTCTTTTTTCGATTTTTTAAAATTGTACCTGGCTTAATTTAAGTTCAAATTGGGCGCTTGCCTTGCATTGTTTTTAATTTCAAACTTTTCTTCTAATAATAAAGAACCAAAACTCAGTTTTTTAGTATCAGAGGAAACGTTCATATTAAATATTTAATCGGAAATAGGTAGTGTATCACTTTATACGATACTAATAGATGAGTGGCTGCAGGGTGTCACAGGGTTTCATTTGAACTAGGCCCAAATAACGTGCTAGGCGAGCGCTGAGATAAGGACATTGACGTAAGGTTGTCATGGCAACCACCCTGTGACGCGTGCCGCGCTTGGGTCGTTGGGACAGCCAGCCACAGAGCACAGGTACGCTTTTTTGTCACTCTCTGATGCGATTATGGTTTTACTAATTTCCTCAATAAAATGAGGAAATAATCTATAGTTTTTTGTATTCAAGCTATTTTTTTTTTTCATAATTTAAAAATACGAGAAAATTGGTATAAATTTCATGGTTTTTTATTATTATTATTTATTTCGCAGGGAGGTCGTTGCCCCAGAGCTCTCCTTCATGAGCCGCCCCTGAATATTATATTGTTTATAAAATAGAAATTCCCATCTTTAACGTATAAACAACCAGCATCAAATAATGTACATATTTATTAAACTCGTTTCTCGGTAGACTTTTTAAAAAAAAATGAACCCTCTCAACTGGGTTGTATAGCCTTTTAAATACACTCTGTAACCCGATTCCAAGCAATTAAATGTAGTTTATTATATTACTAATATTTTACTCTGCCCGAACGTGAAGTAAGACGCGCCGTACAAATGTCTAACACGCGGTTCTGTATTCAGCGAGTATCGCTGTATGGTATGTTCATCCAACGACGAGGTCACCTTTCGGAAATTTAACACAGTATGTTCTTGCACTCAGTAATGTTGACTTTTTTCCCACCATGGCCAAGGTTTGATGCCTTTATCCATTATATGGTGAGCACTGTTCCTCCTGACGTTTGAAGGTCCCGCAGCGGCCTTTCAACTTATTCTGGGTACTGTCTGGGATCTTGACTGAAACTGCGTGCGATATGGTATCCTCCCACATTGTCTTTGAATTCAATACATCAAACAAAATTTCAATCTTTTATTCGTGCGGTTTTGTACCAGGGAGATTTAAGGTCGCCCTTCAACGGAGGAGCTTTATTTCCACCTTTAATATGATTACAAATTAATTTATTAAAGTATTATAAAACCGCTAACGTGTATTATTAAATTCCGCTTATCATAAATTGTAGCAGTCATTCCCTGACTGTAAATGATCTCCAAAGTCTGAAGACGTCCTAAAATCAATCGACCACCAAAGCGTGTAAGCTATATATATTTGTAGTCCCAGATGCTAAGAACCCCAATTGAATTAAATTTTAAATAAAAGGCTAAAAACTGGATATAGATCGTGGCCACTTCTGGCATTGTTCAAAGCTTCTGAATAAAATAATATGGCCTCATATTATTACACACTATTCCAAGCACTGCACAGAGTGACGTCATTCCCTGTCTTGTCAACAGGTCTGTGTGTGACAACAGAGCATCAATCAGTACTCGTGTTGTGTCGGCGTCTGTTAGTTGGCCGGTCACAGCCTCCTAGATGTCACGTGTGCGTGATGTTGTTGGCATGACGCTCGAGCCGCGCTAGACAATGGCGGCCCAGGGTGGTCCAGTCAATCTAAACTTCTTCTTTAGAGCAAACATCTGCCCCACCCTCCTAATATTTCTTTTATCGAGAACGGTAGTTGCTTGTGTGTGTTGTTTCATAGTGATAAAATA
The DNA here is from genome assembly GCA_039000515.1 of Timema cristinae. Taxonomy (NCBI): domain Eukaryota; kingdom Metazoa; phylum Arthropoda; class Insecta; order Phasmatodea; family Timematidae; genus Timema; species Timema cristinae. The sequence goes on from JBCFYV010000012.1 coordinate 7,491,441, forward strand.
CTGGTTGGCTCTTTGTAAGAGCTGTTAGTTTCTTAAGAGTCAAAATACTCGCTCTTCACAGGAGCAGTTTATTTTTTCTGAAAATTAGTCTAATAAATAATGCTGGCATCTCAGATTTTATTTCTACATTCATCTAAAATACAATAGTAGATTGTTGTGGAATAATTTGCAGGGCTTTTAGGGGTGGTCCCTACGTCCCTAAAATTCACTTTTTTGTTGTTGTCCCTAAGTCGCTTTTTATTGATAAAAAATTTACCAACAAACCGATGAAAAACACTTTAAAATATTACAAATAATAACAAAAATTGACTTAAGTTGCTATGCAGTTAGTAATTTATCTTTCTTACAAGTCTTCTAATATCTGAACGTGTAAGGTTTGAGCATGTTTGAATATGATGAATTTTGGTGTCATTTTATTTACATTTTTGCCCCCAATAAAGTAAAGTAAAGTGAGGGGACATTTGAACACCACTTGTGCTTCAATTGAAAGAGGGTTTTCAACATCAGGTCTAGGGAATCAACGCTAGGCTAAACATTTTGTCTGGGATGAAGAGTTATTAGAATAAAGTCTCTTTGGTACCCATTACTAGTTTACTTTTGATTATGGTCAGAAATGCTTACCATAGTTATAAGACTTTCTTAGAACAACACAAAATAAATTAAGATAGACTTAGTAAAGATACAAAGGGAGAAGAAGTAGAAAAGGTAGAACTAAAGCAGAGGGCAGAGAAGCACATGATTCGTAAAAACCATCCAAAGACCTTATAGAAAATAATAAAGGAAACAAAAAAGAAAAATGTTGCTGCTAAATTGTTCGATGAAGCTACTAAGAGACCAGCTTCAGCAGTTAAATGGATGAACTATGAAGAATTGAGCCTTGCATTAGTGATGTTTATGAAGTTAAGGCTTTAAGGACAAATTAAAGTGAAGCCTCTCAAATAGTTTCAATTGCAAAGGTAATTGAAAAGAAATCTTCAAACTTATTGTCATACTTTAATAAACAATTTTAATATTAAAACACAAAAGATGAAAACCAAAACAAACTTACTTTATGTTTATATTTGAAGAATATACTAATATATATTGTACTCTTATATTGTCCTTTATAGCTTTCTATATCCAAATTTTTTTACACAGTTATTGGCTTGCTATTCTTTGATTTACACTTAGTAAAAATGTTCACTTCATTAGTAAATTTAAAACATTGCCATAAGTTTTATATTTACTTACTGTGCAATATCTAAAACCTGTTATATTTTTGGTAACTGTTACTTTCATTAGGTAATGCTAAATAATATTTATATTAATCTGTAATCTAATACCAGAATTTTGTAAAGAATATTCCTATTTGTTACCAAGAAAAAGTTAATTGATATAAGATAAATGTAAGCCATTCCCCATACGGGAGTTTATCTATTTAATAATAATAATGAAAATAAGGACTTAATCGTAAGCCAAACATATAATTTTCCCCCCTTAAAACATTAAAACATTAAAACACAAGTTGATGTGACTGTCTTATGGAGCCTGGTTTTCAAAAGGTGCCACACAAATTCTATAAAAAACTTATTGCATTGTTGTGAGTTTGATTATCATAACAATTCAAAATTATAATAATATATAGTATAAAGAACCAGTAGAGTAAAATATTTACTATTTTATTCCATTTAATAATCTAATCAATATTATATTTGACATGCATTTCAGACGTTCTCTTAACTGGCATATCATTTAACAACAACAATTGAGAGTTTATCGATTATTTTCTTTAACTTGCACAAAATGTTGGTCCCTTAAAGTCCATTTTTTGAAAATGTTGGTCCCTAAGTTCCTTTTTTAATTAGCTAAAGTGCTAAAAACCCTGAATTTGCCCATGCATACAATAAAGACTAGATAGAGTGTCTTCAAAGTGTAAGGTGGTTTTCCCCCCTTCCGATGCTTAGTTAAATCAAATAATAAAGCAAGGGAAAATCAGCAAAACAAATATAAAATACAATTTTACTTGACATTTAATAAGGTGAATTGAAATTTGTTCAAATATTACTGTAATTGAAATGTGTATATAATGTTTAGTTTATCATATAAATAAATTCACTCAAAGCGACATTAAAAATAAATAGTTTTCAATTTTTCCATTACATCCATGTTATTACAAGGACTACCTTCTTCACTCTCTAATTATTGTAGAGCTTGATTTGCGGTAAATAAAGTTATTGTAATTCGTTAAATAAAAAGTTGTATTTTAGTATAAAAGTCAATAAATAAAATCCTTTTTTCAGCTAAAAATAGACAAAAAAAAAATCATCTTAAGTGGCATGGAGAGAAAAATTACGCCCATATTTATAATTCTTAAATTTTAAATATTTTCTTCTGACCGTCATAGCCAACACAAATTTTACTTCTTCTTTACCTATGGTCGTTGCCCGTTGACTAATTTTCTAGACTGGACATTTTGGTTGATTATCGGGCTACTAAAAATATAATTGTAACAGTGCAGTTGGTGGTATTTTTACTGGCGATTTCCGGCAAAAAAAATAATATTACGACTACTACTAAATACACATGTGTAAAGTTTTGATATTGTCCAAGAAAATTAACATAATATACCATTTTTCACATATAAAATACCAAGTAGTAAATTTCGCAAAAATATCAAAATTTGTTTTATTTCGCGTGTGTATAATACATCCAAAACGCTACATTGAAATTTAAAAATATTATATTTCTCTTAAAAAGGGGGTCGCCTTGGTCCGTGGGAATGTTCCGATTGTTGTAAAGGCTATGTCTTCGTCGTCCCCCGCCCCCTAAAAATGTGTCGTGTCGAAACGAAAGAAAACAAAGAACACTTAAAAAAAATTATCTTTAGGAAAAGAGGAATGAATGGCCGCTCTTAGCTGGGGTCGCCCAGTCAGATAAATACCAACCAGCCTACCGTCTTACAGATAGCCTGCTTGTATTGGAAATATAACATTTCCTTAAACTTGACAGCAGTGTTTATCATTATTATTATTATTAGCACCGCGTCTTACTACCCATTCGGGTTATACACACTTACGCTAATGTGTAATGATAGGGTGATTGCGAGATGAAACGAAGGACCTACAGTTTAACGTGGAATCCGAACCACGGTGGAGGCCTGGCATTCCCCACATTCACAAGATGTCTTGTCAGAGGTGTAGGAAGGGTTTGGTAATCAGATAAATCTTTGCCGGGACCAGGATTGAACCCCGGCGCCAGCATAGAAGTCTGACACCGTTACCCCTAGACCACCAGGTCACCCAGCAGTGTTTATCAAAGTATTGTCCTTGGGCCAATGATGGTCCACAGAATCCCATGAAGTTTAATAATAAACTAATCACATATAACACAAATATTTGACATGAAAAAGATTAAATATGAAATATCCATACTATATTGTGATTTTTTCTTTGGTAGACACAAGTCACACAGACAGTTTGTACCAACCTTTCGTCAACAATTGCAATAGTTTAAAATGTTAAAACTAATCAAAAACTATTATTTACTAAATTTCATTAAATACATTTATTTTTATTCTTATCTTGTATTTAGTCAGTCGTGCAATGGAATTGCCTAAAAATAATGTTTTTCCCTGCATAACTTTTACTTTTTACAAACTGGCAATCAAGCATTAGTTTGTGGTTTATCCAAGCTTACGTTGAAAATTATTCTACTGAGCTGACAATAGAGTATACAAATTATACTAATACAAAGTACTATACATTGATTTAAATCATTTATTTTAATTAGTTAGGTATACTAATTTACACGTTGTGTATAATTATATTCACAAATAATAGCACATTGTATTTTATTCGTTTTGTTAGCTTACCAATCAATTGAGTTGATGATTTAGCTTGTCTTAAAGAAGACACACTTTTATACATGAAGGTACAGACGGATTTAGAATTTTATTAAGTGTATCTACAACATTTATTATAACTAGTGCCACGAAAAAACCCAACTAATCCTAGTCACGACTGGTTGATCTCGCGGCAATTTTCTGTCGACAAAGTCTATCTTTTGAGTGTTTTGAACTGCAAATAAAGTACAGTACTGTACTTTCAAATAACAATATGACTGAACTGTTAAAAGAAATTTAAATATTTAAATATACAAACATTTTTTTTTCTATAAAGGCGAGAACAAAAATATTCGAGGGAAGATTAAATTAAAGTAATAAATATAAGATCTTATAGAAGAAGAAAAATAATAATATGGTCAAGAGAGAACAGCCAGAAAAGTAATAGTTTAGTATCTTCTGAGCTTTACATGCCTGGTCAGCAGGCCCGGTGTCAACGACTTAATGACCGTATAACAGCATTCATTTCCCATTGTATTCTTATGTAAACATTCATTTATTAGTAGTTAACTGATGACTGATTTGTTTTAATTGCTCTAATGATTTTGTTCAAAATTATTATCGGGGGACTATTTTACAAGATCAATAATAATTAATAATGGACTTTTATTTTCCAAAATTAATTAATTTAAGCGTAGTCTACTCAATATAAATGATAGAAAGTTTAAAATTTTGATCGCCTTGAATATTGAGTTCAAAATGAATAGGAATAGTTTTTTATAATAAGTAAAAATACGTTTTATTTTTACAAATTACAAATAACTTTAGGGTAGAATTAGAATCTGAGTAATTGTGATACCATTTATTTTTAAATCCAAACGGCCCGTCATATTAAAAAGGTTGCTGACCACGGGCATAAACTATTGATTACCTATGTGCTAGTGTCTTGTTGAGCTAGACTGCCGAGGACGGAAAGATCGAGGTTTGAATCTCGTTCAGGTGAACTGGAGAGGTTTTTTTTCCCTAAATGGTTTTTCACTCGCTTTCCACGAAGATGCAGGATCACTTCCTCTATATTCGACCTTCCCAATTCCTAACCGAATGCGTTATTATTATTTATTATTATTATTATTATTATTATTATTATTATTATTATTATTATTATTTCCGAATAGGCTCACATCAGTCGGTTTGAGTCAATGTTTGCAATAAGGAACCTTCTGTTAGCTGTTCCGCTATCTCCCACCCTAGATCTAGATCTAACTATAATTTAGGTTTTTGACCGCTGGTTTACGCTATGGAATACCGTAAGAAATAAAAATGTTTCAATTAACACATCAAAAACACAACTAATTTAGAAAATGCATACATACACTCGTTTATTTTCAAGGTTTTTGAAACTCTAACACAACTTCACACTTTCAATTTGCAAAACAATGTAATCAATTGGTTACATCTTGGTATCAAGTGTTAGCGACTAAGTGGTTCTGACCAAGGTGAATTGTGAAAATGGTTTTGAGTTGTTTTTTTTGTAAACAAAAATGGCGGTTGGGGCATAGATTTGTTATCGTCTCGGTCATAAACATTCGTAACCAGCCACAATACCAGGAGCGCGAACGAAAATGCTCTGGTCGTAAATACTGATACCAGCTAGTCAATTGCGAAAACACGCCTACGACAGAAACGTGCGTCAACATTCAAGGCGCCCAAAGACGATTCTCGTCATAATGATACTTCTGAAACACTTGTGTCAATTTGTAAATATTTATTAGAATTTATAATTGTAATTCCAGTTAAATTTCAAACAGATAACCTTGAAGCTTGATTAGAAGAATATTACCAAATAAGTGTTAACATGTAGCATTTTTCAGGACGATTTAAGGAGACTATTACATTTAAAATTAAACAAAAATGGGACTAATAAGGCCAAACTATTTCATTTTTGAAGAAACGGAAGTTGAGGAAAATTTAATAGCAACTGATGATCCTAATTTTTTACTAACATTTTCAAAAATATTTGGGTTGCTCTGGTTTTCTAGATGGTATAGAAATTTATTTAGGGGCCAACAAGAAATACAATAGTTTTGGTAGAGTTGATCTAAAATAAACTTAATTACATATTGAATATTATATTCGTTTGGATTACAAGACAGTTAGAAATAAAGTAAACAGTTTTGAAGAATCTAATAAACTTTCTAAAAAATAAAATTTGACCAATTTAAGATTATGCTTTCAATAATTTATAATGTAGAACTATAAAATTTCTTCAGCTATTAAAACTTTAGTAACCAGGCAAATTAATACTTTCATCTCATTATCCATATAACTAAACCCTTTTAAATTGTACAATCACTTTGAAAGCTACAAGAACAAGAAATAAATAAAGACATTCCTAAAGTCAATTGACTATAAACTCTATCCTTTGTTTTTTAATTTACTGCTTGGTTCGTAAAATAAATAAATAATTTCATTGAGTTCACCTAACTAAAACACATTTAAATATTACACAGCCTTTGAAAGCTACTAAACCTGATTCGGTGGTCTCAAGATCTAAAGCATCACTCTTGTATTAGACTAGACTGTAGATGACAGGGAGATCGGACATACTAACGGGGGGGGGGGTTATTCCAAAATGTTTGTCCACTCTCCCTCCACAATACAAGGGTACACTTCCTCAAGATTCAATTTTCCTCATCCCTAACTCATTAGATTAATTAATACACTTGAACAGGTAATAAGACGCAGTGCTAAAACAAACACTAAATTAACTAAGACATACTTAAGTCAAATTGACTCAAACATATATTTTACTGATATGGCGCTTAATTCCTAATAAAAATATAAACCAGTATACTGGGAATATATGCACGAAAAACGAGGCCAATGTCACCAAATAGGGGGAAATGTTTGTCATTATTTCTTCTTTGACTCTTTTAATCTACAAAAAAAAAAAGTATAAGTTAGAGGAAGGTTAAATCCAAGGCTCATTTTCACAATGCCTAGTCTTAAAGCTCCAAAAATATGCTTTAGAAAGTTAAAAATGAGCTAATTTCACATATTCACTTTTTTTTCTATTAATAAAACTCAAGATGTAGGGTTAATGAGGAAAAACAACCCTTTTGGAATTGACTTCATTTTTGGCGCAAACTATATTTTTAAATAACGCATCATTGATTGAATATTTTGGTGTCTTTACTTATAAATAGTCATGATTGCAGTTGGAATTTTAATTTTATTTAATGTCATGCTTCACATTCCTTCCTCTACACCAGATACAAATTCTAACAACTTCTTTAAAATGGGAAATTAACATAAAACAAAAGTTATTTAAGATTTACTGCTTTTTAAGAGTTTGGACTGGGGATGAACTCAAAATTGTTAAACATTAAATAAATTGTGCTGTGCTGTGTTTATAATAACATATGTTTTGTTCAAATGAACACATTACCCATCCCCACCTCCATAGTTGAGTCCAATGTGGAATGTATTGACTGTAGGGTTGATTGTTTGTTGCAGGACATGGACCTAATAGAGGTCCTGTGGAAACAGGATGTGGACCTGGGCTTCTCCCTGGACCTGTTCACTCCCCCCAAGAGTCCAAAGCTGGATGAGAAACTCGACAAAGAACATGAACCGCAAGATGAACTGGAGAAACTCAAAGCATTGCAGGCTTCAGCTGCCGCCACTGAAGACGCTGATAAGGTATCTAGAACCTCATATATATATATAGCACTGCACATTGGTACAGTAAGCCAAAATGTGTTTTCGACTTAACCACTAAAGTGTGATCTGCACTGACGAAGGGTACAAGCTCGCAGTAGGCTGGATTATTAATGATGAAATGGTAAAATTTGGAATCTTATCCGGGTACTGTGAGGCGGGACCACATGTGATTTATCCCTGTGGTAATCTCATACACACACATATACACATATGTAATGACACTAAGATATAACAGTAAATGCTTCCCGTATACACCATATACCACATATATAGATTAATTTACAAGGTTGATAAAACCATGGTAAACTTGGGTAATTTGGTGTGACAGGTTCACTTGAATTTTAAGATACTTTTATATAAAAAAAATCACAAATTAGAAGAGTATGTCTTAGTATGAATAATTAGTTTTTTCTCCAATTCGTGTGATTTTTTTGAAGTGCATTGACTTTGTCTTTAATAATTCTAGTGTGAAGAATTAACCAAAAAGAGCTAAAAATAAATACTTTATTTATAGTGTTGCAAATAAAATTTGAAAAGGTATATTTTTTGTACTTTAAAACCTGGAAAAATAAATGAATCTATGAATAAAATAACAATTTTTTTGGCTAGTATTTAAAACACTTTCAAAATGCTAAATATAGAATGTATTTCTTAAACATAAATATCAGAATGTTTGTGCAATAATTTCATAACTACATCATTTCTACAAGGAAAAAAAAGGTAAGTAAAGGATATTACAAACAATGACATTTATGTTTACCAAACTTAATAAAGTTTGTACTGTTTGCTATTTGGGTCAAAGTTATGTTCGAAAATATCTTCTTATTTACATTTATTATTATTTTCTCAAGTATGCAAAGCATAGAACATATTTTGATACTAAAAATGTGGTCTTGATATTTTGACAAAAGTATACTTTTTATGAAACCCCCACTCCTCATTCCAATAAAGAGATTTTTGACATTAAATTTGAATTTGTGTAGACTTAATGAACCCAAAATATTTAGATCAACTTTGGTAATTAACTATTTATTTTCAATCCCTTTTCTTGATGGATATAATAACTAATAGTGACAAAAATTCACCTTAAGCCACAAAAATAAAAAGCTAGTGTTTCAAAAATTGATAAAATTTCACATATTTACTGAGAATATGTTTCAAAGTGATAATGCATAGGTTAAACATAACCAAATATAACAAGATGGAACTCACTTTGGTGGCCTCATGTTCAAAGGCAGTGGTATTCAAGCTGGGGCACAGGAAGACATCCTAAGGGGTACAAAATGTAAAAAAAAATTATATATATATAAAATAAATTACATTTGAAATAATGTATTAAATAATTTGTTTTAAATGAGAAATTATATATATATATATCACATAGGTTCTCATTATTAATAATAAATTAAATAATATGTTTAAACAAGAAATTATATAAATGAGTTGTGTATATACAGGTATAAATTTTATATATATATATATATATGATTTTTCATTTAAACTATATTATTTAATACATTGTTTCGGATGTGATTTATTTTAGATGTAGATTATAGAATATGTATAACTTGCATTATACACCAATAACTTTGGGGGTATACAGATACATTTTATCTGGGGTATGCGAACAAAAAAAGGTCAAATACCAATATTTAGACAGGATTACCGAGGATGACGGGAAAGTTGGTCTTCAAATCTAGGTCCGGTCTACTGAGAGTGGTTTTTATTAAGTAGTTTTTCACTCATGTTTTAACTCATCAGTGTAATTAGTACATGCGTATAACCTGGACAGGTAATAAGAAGCAGCAAAAAATAAAGGGAGAGATATACAGTATAATTTTGGGAGAAATTCATTAGTGAGTCATTGATAACCAAAGTATAATTTAATAAATGCTTTGGGAGTTTTAATAGTTTTATTCTAAACAACAATGATTAGGAACCAAGGATTTATTTATATTCAAGTATCAACTTATACATAGCATCTATACATCCCCAAACATTAAGGCTACTCAAGACACACAGGCTAAAGTGGTCAAGTGATGCATATGGGCTATGGCAGGTGTGTACACAATGTTTTAGTTGGTAAACCTGAAGATACACATCCACTTGGTAGAACAATGCGTCGATGGGAGGATAATGTTAAAATATATTTGAAGGAGGTTAGGTGGGTGTCAGGTTATTGATTGGATGCAGATGTCTCAGAAATGGTGAACTTAAGTTCTAGCGGCCATGAACTTAGAGTTTCTTAAGGACCATAGAATTAGTTACTTACACCTTGATATTAATTAAAAGTTTATATTGAAAAACTTGTTGTGGCTGCCTATAGTTTGTGCTATATATGGAAAACTAACATTAGACATGATTAACTCATCAGTTTGTTTAACAAGTTTATCAATGCTTAATGTCAGGTTCAGTAGCTTCTTTGAATTATTTTTTATGGGGAGTAATAAGCAAATGGAAAAATGAAAGAAACCAATTCCAGATGGTTTTCCAACAATAGCAGTAAATGAAGTATGGAAGGTAGATAATAAATTGTTATGGTTGTTGAGGAATATTGAAAGTGCACCCCAAGTTTTTTAATGGAAAATGTTGACACAAGTTGAATAGGCTAGTTTACTGTCAATCTATGGATTTTTATACAATGCCGGAGTAAAGAAATGGCTTTATTCTTAGCATGACTCGAAACTTATACAAGTATTTTCCTTGGTGCAGTGAAGGACGAATATCATGGAAGTTATGTCGCTGTGGCCAGCCTTCCCTCGTAAGTAGGGGAGAGAGGGTGAAAGACATGGAATGACTTGCAAGAGTTTCTTGCTGAGGGGGGTGGGGGACTTATTTCGTTGAGAGGGCAACAATGGTTTGGTGGGAGAGACTTGTCTGAGGGATGGGTGGCTGTCTGGAATCAAGGCATGGAATGTTTGCCGTACACCGTACACCGCACTGAGAATGTTAGGATGGGGCAGGGATTGAACTGAGATTTTTTAACAGTCCCGATTAAAAAATAATAAGAATTTATAATAAAAATATTTTTTTTAATATATTTTATTTGGTATTATTAATGTATCCTATTGTGTATATTGGTTTCTTATTTAATGTAAAATGTTTTATAGGTTTAATCTTGAAATATTTTGTTTGTAGCAACCAACACAATATTTAAGCATAAAAATAAACCTTTTATGAAAAAGGTGGTACTTTCTTAGATATAAGTTTGGGTTTAATTTCAACTCTTAATCGAAAACATTTACAACTCTTTGGAAAAACTATTTAATGTTCTACTTAGCATTTTAATAATAAAGTATTTATTCTCTAAAAACAGACAAAAACTAACTTAAAGTAACAGAATCAGTATGCTTGGCTTAATAACATACAACTTCTAATCAACTCGTTATGTTTGGTTTATTGATAGTGGTGGTGGCTCAATGCTCACTGACAGTTGCTCTGCTAAATCAGCCTACTGGAATGCTGCACACTTTCTTCACAATGTCCGGTTGCATCACTAGTCAAGTGTGACTGTCAAAGAATCAGGGCGTCTCAATTTGTGTCTTTCTTTCTCTAGGGATGTGAAATACCTTACATCTTTTCTAACCAACTGCTCCTCTAATTTGTCCAGTTACATTTTAGAAATAACCAATACAATAATTAGTAGGCATGAATAAACTAGTAAATTGTCAAATGTGAATTACTAATTTTATCTTTTCTTTGTTATCTAACTTATTGTGAACATGGATTCTGTAAACTTTATTTTTTCATTCTTATTTGTCTTAGAAAAGGAAAGAGGAAAAATAAGTATGCTAAGATATTCACTTAAGTGCCAATTTTTACTATTAGGATATCACTCTTAACTAATGAAGATGACAAAAATGAATGTTTAAGAAATGTTACAGCATTCACCCAAAAAGTGAATAGATAATGTTTTTGAAGGTAGTAGTGGGCGAACACCTCCAGTACACCTTGCTGGGTATTAAACACTGTAATATGGGTTCATAGTCTAGCACACCAACACTTCCACTAGTGATTAGGTCTCTATAGACTCAACTTTCATTTGGTAACTATAATCAAAGTTTGAAACCCTTGGGATGTGTTTATGTAGGTGCATACTCCTTAGATCAGGATAAACTGTTTTAAATGCCAACACACACCTAACCTTGTCGTTAAAACATACATAATTATATTTTACCATTTTAAAATTTATATACTTTTGTCACATTCCATATTAATATTTTTTAGATTTTATTAACAATATTTCTTATTTAATTTGTATATTGAACACTATAAAATTAAAAAAGTACATTAATTTCTTTCAGTAAACATTATAAAGAATGAACTAATGAAAGTTCACTTGTTGCTCGATGAGTCACTTTGAGAGAAAGTTTATTGCAATACAATACATTGAAATGTATGTAAAGAGTAAGTAATAATGTTTGTTACTTGTTTGGCAATTAGTCCCATTAATAAGTAAAATATTCTGTTGTAGCTACAGCTTCTGTAGCATTTTACCTTTAAAGTGATTATATGAAGCATTAAATATTGTAATTTCCATTTCTAATAAAAGAGTATGCACTAGCGTTCTTCTTTTTTTCCCAATTATGGAGTAGCCATAATTAGTAAACAGTCATGTTTATGTGTCCATTGTCACAATAGAAACTGTGCTGGCAGTCGGGTGGAGTATAAGGTGGGGTGCAGAACTCACATCTTGTGTTTTATGTCAGAGGTTTAAATTTGGGAAAGTATTAAAAAAATATTTATTTTCTAAACTCAAAAGTGGTAAACTGAAACAGTATATTTTTCATTAAATTAATTATCCATTGATTTATTGGGTTGAATCACATGTCAACAATTCTTTGTTCAAAACTTAGGCAAGCTGAATTTTGTTATGTAACTGTGTTAGTTATTGTTAATTGATAATCAAGTAAACCACAAAACTAAGTAATCCCTTTTTTGACCTCAGGTAGCACCTTAAATAATTTACTCTATAACCTACCTAAGTTAGATGTAATCTGTGGGGTGAGACGGGCCATTAATTTAGTTAAGTTATACTTTAAGATATCCAAGTGTTAAAAAGTCACTGTTGATTCCCTAAACAAAAAAATAGTTTCTTTGTTGTTGATGTGTGATGCTACAGTTTAGTCTTGTCCTTGCAGAATGAAGATGATATTCTTCCCACACAAGACCTAGATCCATGGGAAGGACTCCCGTACACCATTGACCTTGAAACAGGTAAGTCCAACCCTGTCATGAAATCATTAGGGATTATTGTAACTTGAAACATTCACATACCATTTCTCTTGGATTTTCCACAAAATGCGTGAAAATATAAGCATATTTATTATTTTATTGTAGCTTTGAATATATAATTACTTTTTCACTACCTCAAAGGTAGAAAAAGTATTGTTAGCGTCAAAAAAAATTGTGGACTGAAAATTTTGATGAATGTTGACGTTTCATGATCCCTCAAAACTGAAAAAGTGGTTTCCGCAATGCTTTCTGTCTGTACCTTGGGCTAGACCCTAAACTCTTTTACTCATTGGGCTAAAACCTAGTACCTAGGGATTTCATAGGGTTGCCCCAAGGGTTTTTTGGAATTGGATATCTAACCCTAAAATTAAGGGAAGTTTCATTAAGGGCTTAAAGAAAAAAAAATTGATTTTATTAAAATTGACTCCAAATAATTTTGATTAAATTTTATTTCTAAGCATTTCTCAATGTTACAAACAAAATGGCTACTCTCATTTTTTTGTCAAAATGACTTTAAGGCGTCCATACAGATGCATAAATTCTAAATTTTTATCATATCTATATATGAAATTACTTACTACTGCAAATATTTATGTCTATTTGAATTAAAACTTTTTTTATTTGAATTTTTTTTTTTAAAACCTAAAGTTTTCAAGCTATATATAACACACACACACACACACACCACACACACACACACACACACACTTTTCAAACACTCAAGGTAAAGTATTGCAACTCTAAAAATATCTAACCCGAGATGTTGATAGATGTCAACGTTTCATGACCCCCTCAATCCTAAAAAGTGGTTGTTGCAATGTCATTTGTTTGTGTTATTGCCTAACCATAAAATTAAGTGTAGTTAACTAAAGTTCAAAAAGAGAAAAATTTAATTTTCTCAAAATTGGCTCTGACTGTTTTGATTAAAATTTGGATATAGCCATTCCAAAATGGCTATTTTCATTATCCCATGAAAATGACTTTAGGGTTCCTTACAGAATTGGAAATTTCTGTATCTGTGCAAATATTTGATAAACTAAATAATGTAACTCATCATTGCAAAATTGTAGTACTATTAAAAATAAAACCTTTATTTGAAATATATTTTTTTAAACCAATAGTTTCTGAGATATTGGCAAATATATTACTATAATTTTATGAGCTTTAGTTGTACAGATATGTTACTTAAATTTTAACACAATAATATCCATAATACCATTGAGTAAGTAAGTCTCTCAAAAAGTTTGTTCTTTTTTATTCCCTTTAACCTCTTAAAGGAAATGTTTGTACAGCAATCATCATTCTCCATCATTTTAGACTCGATAGTCACTATTTACCTGTTTTATTGGTCAAAATTTATAAATAAGGAATTTAATAGCAATGTGATGGTGACCTGAAGATGTGCAACCCTTAATAAAATGTTGAAAATTTTAACTGGAAGTCAATTTTAATACAAATTGTTGACCCAATAGCGACCTCTTTTTTTTTTTTATTGCTCCTAGTATTAATTCTTATAAGTAAAACCATGAAATTTAAAACCAGGGGTCAAACTATTGATAAATCAAAACTTTTTCCCGTTAACTTTAGTACAAAGGGGAAATAGCTATTTTTAAAGAAGACTGACTAATATCTTTTATAAGATAACAAGTAATAAAGTAAACAAGAAAAAAACCATCCAGGCAAACTTGTAAATGTTTACTGTTTTTTGTGAACATATTTATTAGTTGTTTTCTTCAAGTGTTGGACTGATTTCCATCCATCTAATTTCCAGTGGAATGTTAATATTGGCGAACTTTTCAATTTTCAACCTTATTACATTTATGTTCTTTGCTACTGCAGGGATTGCCACACACCTAGAAAAGGGAAAACACACAGCATTTCTCATAAAACTAAAATAATACTGGAATATTTGACACATCTAACTGCACACTTTAAATAGTAGGCATTTTTATATAAGAAAAAGTTAACCACGAGCTGATTTAAACTCTTCTTACCGCCTTCTCACCCCATCTTAAATATTGGGTAACAACGGCATATAAGTTTCCATCAACCAGCTTATAACCCGAACAAATAATAAGATGTGGTGCTAAAAAAAGAACTTGTAAGGATATAATGGCAACCCTATACTGTTGGCGTGTGCATAATCTTGTGATATTGTTTCATTCTTGAAAATGGTCACTTTTCATTTAAAACTCACTTTTACAGAGTATATTTTTCATTGTTCAAAATGTACTGTATTTAAGAATCAAACTTCACAAGATAAGTTCTTTTTCCTCTTTTTCTGTTTCTTGAAACTTATTTTGAATGAAACTATTTTATTTTTTTTAGATACAATAATCATGCATTTTGATTATTAAAATATTATAAAAGGCATTTGATTTTTTTAATCTTAAAAGTAATGATAATAAATTTGTGTAACATATTTTTACTACTGTTTATCTTTAACATTAATTTTTATTTTAACTACACTAGCTTTCAAATAACATTCATAGTTTATTTTAGATCCACAACTCCATTTTGTCTTTTGAACTGCTAACCTGATAACAATTACATTCATTGGAAACCTTAGAATTGTGGCTTTATCTTAATTACCATCTTGGGCCAAGCTTGTAATCCACACATGCTGTGTCTAATGTTTAATCCAAACACCCATTACAAAGCACAAAGTTGTTTCACTGCGAAAGACATGCCATTGAGACCTTGTCCAATTGGTGTTACACACGGGACTAGCCAAGCTGGCACAATAGTACAGGCTGGTTCAAGAGTTTGACTACTATATTAATATGCCCATAGAGCTTTTTTGTCAAAGAAAAACCTAAGCGAGTGATTCACTGATTGTGGGGCAGATTTAAATGTATTGCTTAGCTTTAATTTATTTTAAATAGCAATATTTCAACACACTACTTTGACAGTTTTTTATGTTTTTTTGGCCAAAAATGGTTTTATTTAAATTTACATGTTATAGTGTGTTAGATAATAATGATTTTCACCCAAAATTGAGGAATTTAATTTGTTAGCATATTGTTTGGCACATGTTTAAAAATATTCAGTATAATAATTCATTTTTGAGATATTTAACTGTAATTTTAAATATAATAATTAATAAAAAATATTTATAAAAATAATACTTAGGTCACAGCTATCAAAAGAATTATTATCTACCTGTCAAAATTAACATGAAAGTGAGAGTATGAGTGGACTAAAACAACTGATGATTGTCTTTAATACTAGGACTGTATAAACCTGGGTATACCAGTGGTGAGAGTATGAGTGGACTAAAACAACTGATGATTGTCTTTAATACTAGGACTGTATAAACCTGGGTATACCAGTGGTGAGAGTATGAGTGGACTAAAACAACTGATGATTGTCTTTAATACTAGGACTGTATAAACCTGGGTATACCAGTGGTGAGAGTATGAGTGGACTAAAACAACTGATGATTGTCTTTAATACTAGGACTGTATAAACCTGGTAGACCAGTGGTGAGAGTATGAGTGGACTAAAACAACTGATGATTGTCTTTAATACTAGGACTGTATAAACCTGGGTATACCAGTGGTGAGAGTATGAGTGGACTAAAACAACTGATGATTGTCTTTAATACTAGGACTGTATAAACCTGGGTAGACCAGTGGTGAGAGTATGAGTGGACTAAAACAACTGATGATTGTCTTTAATACTAGGACTGTATAAACCTGGGTATACCAGTGGTGAGAGTACGAGTGGACTAAAACAACTGATGATTGTCTTTAATACTAGGACTGTATAAACCTGGGTATACCAGTGGTGAGAGTACGAGTGGACTAAAACAACTGATGATTGTCTTTAATACTAGGACTGTATAAACCTGGGTATACCAGTGGTGAGAGTATGAGTGGACTAAAACAACTGATGATTGTCTTTAATACTAGGACTGTATAAACCTGGGTAGACCATTGGTGAGAGTATGAGTGGACTAAAACAACTGATGATTGTCTTTAATATTGGTACTGGACATACTTGGGTAGCTCACTAGCTTTATTATAGAATGGTGAAATAATACAAAGAAACTGGCCTTGATTTTGACATAATATCTTTGAATTATAAATACTGTTATAATACTAATACATTGGTGGCTAACTTTATTATGTTTGTCTGAAGAGGTGTGAAACTAGTAAATATGTTTACATGCTTTTAAACCTACTTTTATAAATATTCAATCTCACTTTTACTCATCTTAAATTTACCCAAAGTATTCAAAGAGTGTATTTGTAAAGTTGTAACACTGTAGTTAAGTCTTTAATTGACCTCCCAGGGTGTAGATGAAAACAAATTAGTGCTGTTCCTAAAGCAGCAGACTTGATGGGATTGTTCTGACGAGCATGTGTCCACTTGTGTGGCATGCATCATCCATCCATCTCGCTTGCTCAACTCACATTGGACACTTGATAGACATTCTTATAATGGCAGCTATTAAAAATTTTCATCGCCAGTTTTTATCATAACTTTCCTGTTTTAGTATGTAAGTTCTTTCATTTCCCTGGACCACTTGAAGAAATGAAAAGAACATTTATCATGTGTTTGGGGATTACATTTTACTATGTTAGTTCATTACATTGCCAATTACATCTTGTAGATGTTTTTTTAAGTGGATGGAAACTTGAATAGTGACGGTCATGTAAAAGGATTCAATTTGTAGCCATTTATAGTTAAACTTTCTTGGTCATTAAAACTTAGATATGTGCTACCCAAGAGCTTTCTCCATGTGTGAAGTGTGAAATTTCTTGCTGAGCTATTGCGTGATAGTTGAACTAAAAGAAAGAAACAAGTATTCTAACTGCAAGAATATTTTTTATGAATAACCCTCAAATAGTGTTTTTTTTTTAAATAAATTAATTTAATGATAAAAGTGTACAAAAGTATTTTGAATTGAAATTATATTTACATTTTTACTTTGAATAAAATGTTTGCTGAAACAGATAATTATATTAAAATTAGCTCTACATGATAAAATATACTGATTTTCTGCTTACATATTTTTTTAATGGTGCTATAATATAGTTTGTTGTTGTTTATTGTGGCTTGCTAACCTTATTTTACTGGCATCTTTAAAAAATAGGTGCATGGAATTGAATAAGATCATCAGCAGTTTAGGTATAGTGTAACTGAGAATCGAAGTGCAGCTGGTTTCAAAGGTGTAGGGGTGTGCCTTTTTCTCCCCTCCACGGTCTTTGTTGGATTTGTCTATTGCGTCTGCTCTTCGAGGTTGGTACCATGCCATGCTTGGCCTCGCATCATTGCCGCCCTGTGCCGCATCCTGACAGCAAACCATCATTAGTCATAAACTAGAGAATCCATTTTTCCCATTGTGTTCTTATTAAGCAAGCAAAACCCTCTACTCCGGTTCCATCAATCTTTTCTCCAAAAACCTTTTTTCCTATCTTTTTGGCTGGCTACGTGTGTAGCTTGAGTGTTATGGAATAAAAGCGGGTGCTAGGGGAGCAAGCGCTCGGGCAATATTGCGACTGATGGAGGGGATTGTGCGTCATGCTTGCTTTTGAGCCCTAGGAATTGAAAATGTAGCTCGGTTGACAAGGGTGACGGACAAAAAGATTTCAAAGTGCACCATATCATGGGAAGATAAAAGCTGCAGCTAATTGAAATCCATCTTGAATCCTTCAGAAGTCTACCATGGCAAAAGACTCTTATAAAATTATGCAATTATGCTTGAATTAAAACTATTCATGTGTATATATAGATAATTCTATTAATGGCACATTTACTCTAATCCCTAATACTTAGCGTAAGCTATTAAAAACATTAGTTTTGAATGTACTTATTAAAATGAATTTCTCACTCTAAATATTTAAAAAGTTGCTTCCAAAAAAAACTTTTGTTTCTAAGTATGATTTTAAATACTAGTTTTAGGAACAGGCGTATACATACAACATTAAGCATTTATACAAACAATACATTTCTCTTAATTGGAATATTTTTAATTTTCTTTATTTTTTTCAATGTCCACGCAATGTTTCTTATTCACATGAATATACTGTCACAAAATATTTTTCTGGTTTCCTCACAACAGTCACTAAAGTTAATTAGCTATATAAAGTTTGTGTTAGGGAAGTTATCAACCAGTTAATAGAAACTTGCAGGCACTTTACAAAAAGTGAGGTGCGCGTGAAGATGAGATTCTATTTTGTTTTTTTTTCTTTTTTCTGCCCTTGATTAAAATTCAACTTTGTAAGAAGCAACAACTTTGTCCAACACTTTAAGCAGTAATTATTTTACAAGTACCAAAATTTAAAATTAGTTAACATTTAATTTTTTACACTAAGCTAAAATAAGAATTATAATAAGACACTTAATGTTTGTGGGTTCAATTCCAACCAAAGTCGATGGATTTTTCTTGAGTGATACAAATCTGTAGAACAACTTCCATCGGAGGGGAAGTAAAGCTGTCGGTCCTATGTTGATTGTGGCACTGTAAGATATGTGCTTTTCCAGCAAAATTGGTGCGTTATTCTGCTCTTGCTCATAGAGATTCTCATGTACTGTTATAATCAGTTGGGTTCATATATATATGAGATTGAGATTTGAGATTGCTAGCGCATGTGCACACACATACACATATATATATATATATATATATGTTATATATAATAATGTATGTATGTATATATGTATGTGTGCGTGTGCACATGCGCTAGCAATCTCAAATCAATTGTTTGGAGTGTTATCCAGTACAATCATATTTATTTCAATATATTTTATTAAGTTAACATCTCTTCTTGAACCATGGATAGAAATGCACATTTTTAGCCCATTGTCAGTCTTACAAGTCATTTTTCTGCCAGGAACTTGGTTTGTATTCTCTTAGTTTATAAATCATTATTTATTTACTGCACTCTTTCAAGGAACAAATATCACACACTTGCATCTGGGTTTGAACAAGAATCTTCCTAACCTGTAGTTGACTCCAATACTTGTGCTACAATGGGGCAGGGTCGGCCAGGCTGACGAGAGAGCGTGTGAATGACTGGGTGGCCAAACTGGTGAGTGTGTGAGTGAGCGCATGATTAGAAAATGGCTCTAAATATTTGTTGACAAGGAGGCAAAGGTTCGAATCCTGGCTCAGTGAACTGAGGGTGGTTTTTGACAAGTGTTTTATTGTTGTGGTTTTCTCATCCTCTCTCCACACTAAGGGTGATTCTTATTTGTAAAGGCCTACTTTGATTATAATATTGAAGTATTTTAACATATCAGTCTTAAATACATATTGGTATGGTTTATGATCTTACCAATTAATCTAGGCTGTTAGTAGCAAGTGTGCTAAACCTATCGATAGTAATAAAAATGTCAAAATGAGAATTTTTCCTAGCACTCAATGAACCAACATATAATAATATTGCCTAGCGCCTGTAAACTAGACTGTGCCGGGTCAAGTGCACCCGCTCCAGTCTGGCCACCTCTCATTACAACCAATGTGTTCTATTTTATATTTTAGTCGCTCGCTCACCCAGTCTTGCTGTCCCCTTAGTCAGACTTTCATTTATATACTTGTATGGTCTCTTTGCTCCCTCAAACTTGCTATTTAAATTTTTACTCTATTTGAGGTTATTTCCCTTGTTCCAATACACATTTTCTTACTCTATTTTTCACCCCCTCTTTTTCTATATATAAATCTTGCTCTCTTTCTCTCTCATATACACACACACACACACACACACACACAACAACACACACACACACTCGCACTATTAAGAAATATATCTCATTTTTCAGTTTTACCAATCTATTTTAATGGGATAGATATAAAGTAAGAAAATGTGTATTGGAGCAAAGATATATTATTTTAGAGAGAGAAAGAGATAGCAAGTTATACATAGATATATAGAAAGAGGGGGGAGAGGTATAGAGAAATAAAGTGTATATTGGAGCAAGAAAGGAGCCTCATATAGAGTAAAAATGAAATAAAGAGATTATGAGAGAGGAGGATCAGACAATTACACAAGTGAGAGAAAGATGAATTTAAATAGAAAAATCTCTCTCTCTCTCTCTCTATATATATATATATATATATATAAAAAAATTCATCTCTCTTGTTCCAGAAATTTGAGGATAGCCACTTTTGAAACGCACATTATCTTTGTAAAACTGAAAAATGAGCTATATTTCTTAATAGTGTGTTTCCTCCTCTGTTTATCACAATGTTGGGGAATTTTTTTACATGCAATGATGTTCCAAAATTGGCTCCATGACTGCGGGTGGGTCTATATCTCGAGAGACCAAACATATTGACTAATGACATCTCTGTCAGACTTTGATGGATGGAAAGATCTCTCCAACCTCCCCTTTCTTGTAAACAATTTACCTGATCATTTGAGACAACCAACAACAAGTCCCACATTATCGCCATAAGCATATGTTTACACGCTATAAACAGATGTTCACTAATTTATTATGGTTTTTGTATTTTATTTTCAGGGAACTTATTCATTTAAAGAAACACATGTTTTTATTTCTTAAATTATACCTTATATTATTATTATTATTATTATTATTATTATTATTATTATTATTATTATTACTGTTGTTGTTGTTGTCATCATCGTCATCGATAAAAACTTAAGAATTCATATTTAGAGTAAAAAATTAATTTATTGTAGACTTTAGTAAAACAATTTATGAGAATTAGTTTTATTGATATATTTTTTACGTGTCTCAAATTGTACTAAACATCTGACTACCAGCAACAACAAGGCTTATCCAATTCAGCTTAACATACTAAAGAGGGTAAATTATAAGGAAATATTCCAATTTTCTCATGGAAAGAGGTTTGGGAACCACATTCTTCAAAGTCAAACTAACTCAGGTATGCAAGGTCATAGTCAAGTCGACTTATTGAAAGCAAATTTTTTTTAAAATGTACATAAATATATTTTTAAAAATCGGGTATATTTACATATTCTACAATAAGTTTATAAATTAAATGGGAAATCATTTAATAAATAATATAGGCTTATTCAATTTTATTTCAGTTTATCTAACAAGTTTAAATCCGCACTTACATCTTCAGACTAATTATTCAACACTTTAACTCAGTCGGTAGCATGTCTTTCTGCTGTTCTAAAGGTCCCGGGTTTGATTCCCAGCATGGCCGAAAATTTATCATTGATGAAAATATGGGTTTACCCTTTCACATTGATAAATTGACTTCCGGGGACTGGATATTTTGCCTATCCTAGTCTTAAGTTAGATTATAAGACATTTGAAGTCACGACAGGTCTAGCCAGCCAGTAGCGGAAAATATATGGTTTGAATAACAAATTGACCAGGGATTTAGGCTGGAAACAGTAATGGATGTACTATTTTCATGATCTCTTTTTCTTATTCATTTATTTATTTAAAAAACAAATCAATATTTTATCAAGTTGGCATAAACATTTAATAAATGCAAAATTTACATAGCCCTATAAATGTGAAAAATATTGCTACAGTTATTCTTGAATCCAATTACATTATAGAAAAAATAAATTTAAAAAATAATGTGTCTCATAATTTTAAACTCTGCTGGTGTAAGGTGATTTTTTAATATCTCATTATAATCTAATTGAAATCCAACTTTGAGTAAACTACTCAATGGCCCATTGTTTGAAACCTTTTACCCTTTCATAGAATAGACACAATTTTAGAATGTGTATGTGTCTAAAAATATTATTACATTAAGTTGTGATTTAATTTTATATTGACTGGAAAAGTTGAAAATTTGATCTGAAAAAGTCAGGGAATTTTAAAATATAGTTTGGCCGGACACCCAGGTTTGAGTTTTTCCACCAAAGAAAGTTGCAAAATAGTTCTCTAGAATTGTGGAGAGAGAAAAAATTAGATACCTGCTCTATAGTTATAGATCCCAGGAGAGTTCTTATTAGATAATATAAATTTCCATATTCAAGGAATTCCTTGCATATGGCCATGAGGGTTAAACTAAGTCAAAGCCCTCCATATTAAATTGTTTTATTTACACTTGATTTGAAAATTGGCATAATACAAGTCATCATCAAATGATCTCAAGGGCTAAGGAACCCACTTTTCAATCAATGGCTTGGAAATCAAACAAAAATAGAGTGTGGGAAGAACTAATGGTGGACTTAGAAGAGTCAGCAATCAACTTGAGGAAGGATGGAAAACCACCCAGAGTGCAGGAATTTGGGATAGAACACCGGCACACTATGTGAGGTTAACCCTGCCAGTCTCAATGTGCTTATCATTAGTGATTAGATTTTTACTAGAGATGGGACACTCAAATTCTTTGGGATTTGAGAGATTTGAGATTTGTAAAAATCTCAAAAGAATATCTTGAATATAATTATGAAGATATTGACTTTAAATAAAATTCATAAGTAATCGTTAAAAGGAATGATATAGATTTGTATAGCTGGGCGAGTAACAAAATAAAAAATAAAAACTTATATTCATATAGGCAAATTAATTTGCTGAAAGAGTGTGTTCTCTTTGTAGTATGTAATAGTAATAAAAACAACAAACAAAATACCATTTGTCAATGGTACCAATCCTTAAACAACTGTTTGTAAATTCAATTTTAAATATCTTCACTTTGAATAAATTGTAAATTCGTAAAGATTTGAGTATTGAAATTTGGATTTGAGATTTGAAAGAAAATTTAAGATTCAGATTCAACCCATCACTATTTTTTATTAATTAGGTCTTTTATGTATTGATTCTTTTGACCCCAGTGGACTTTTTTTTTTTTTTTTTTTTACTCTTTTACTGTTTACAATGGTCATAAAATAATCATTGAGGATCATGATATTTCAACTCTTTTAATTTTGCTTATTTTTAACTTTATTGAGTTATTTTATTATTAAATTTTTATTATTATTTGTTTTTATTATTATTATGGTTGTTAAGTGATTTCAAAGAAAAGCATATCTTATATTTTATAAGAGCATATCTACAAATGTAGAAAACCCTGGTTCAGAACATCTGATAATGATGGAGAGGAATGAATAAAAACAAGATATATCACAGAACATTCCTATTGCACACGGAAATAGTACCTACCAAAGGAATCTGAAGGCAATGAATCAACGTTTTTGCTCTGTCCGGTTTTTCTACAGTCTCATTCCATGATAATCCACAAAACACTTGTAAAAGCTGTTGACCCAGTGAGTGAATGAATCGTATAGTAGTGGCGGCGGCAGCCTCCCCCGTCCACCTGGAACAACCTTCGACGACTGACTACCTCACTTCGGGAGAGGTTATTGTGCCCCGTGTCATGACCAGCCAAAAACTGGGCTACTATACCGATATAACTTGGGCACAGTCATGACAACTTGCAGGCGCCGACACAGACAATAACACCTCACCAATACCTGCACACACTTGCATGTCAACATGACATCCGAGATGGAGGTTATTTTCTGCCCATAAATATTTGAATTTGAGTGGACAACTTCATTTTTGTTCAACGCTGTAGTGATCATTTTATTTAAGTGACTTAAAATTATATAAATTGTGGTAACAAGTTGGTAACAGGTTAAGGAAGGTGATATTTAAGGAAATGCACCAACATTCACATGAAGGGAGGATAAACTGGAATTTAGAATAAACAAATTTAGTGCACTGGGCCAGAGTTAAACTCTGCATTAGAGTCTGCTAAATCAGCCATTTGGATAACCCTGCTTGCTGGTAACACACAATAATTAGTCCTAACTCACAGTTTATAAAAAAAAGAGAAAAAATAGGCCACTTATCACCCACTCAGGTTGTATTCATATTAATTAATTACTCCTATGTTTTATGGGTAAGAAAGGAAGAGTTTTAAGAAAATGTACTTGGATTTCCATGGATGGAAAGTGGAAAACCATTAAGGAAAAAATTCAGTACATCTGATTGGAATTTGACCCTTACATTCATTGTAATCAGCAACCCAGCATATTAATAGAGTGACGCCTTATACCATGCGAACACCAAGGCAGGAACACTTGATATTAGGGTGTTGAGGTAATGTGTAAAATATATTTATTGCGCAAAATATAACTGGAAACACACAAATGTTTAAAGTAGAAGACCATTCTCAAGATAATAAAGGGATTTAGTGGATGTGTGATCTAATTGAAATCCAAACACTCCAGGGGGTGTTTATGTTAGGGGGAGGGGAGGCTGTAGACTAGTATTAACTTGTATGACAATTTTATTCTCTAAATGGCATATTTTTACTGGTAAAATATCTATTTTGAATAAAGGATTTGATACACATATATTGATTAATTTGATTAATTTCAATATAAGTATCATAAAAACATACAGTTTACCATTTTGAGCATAAAAAGTTGGAATATAGTAGAATTGTGGTAAGAAGAGACTTTAAGGTGGGATGGAAGTTGATGCGAGAAAAAGCCAGTTTTCTTACAGTTTTTGTATCAAAACTTTGTTTTGGCAAAAATAAATAAAATATTGCTCCAGTACAAACATAGAATTTAATTTTCTTCACATAATGACCTCAAAATGTATTTAATATCTGTCAAGGGGGTCCCGGAATTTAATGACAACTTTTTATATTTATTTAAAAAGTTTTTCATCTAATCCTGATAAACTCAGGACAGATTTTCAACAATTCTTGATATCACCATAGGAAGAAAATTAAACTCTTTATGTTTCCACGGGAGCAATATTTTATTTATTCTAGTCATAAAAATTGCAAAAACACTGGCCTTTTCTCTCATTCTCATTCCCTTCAATCCCACCTTAAGAATATAAAAACTATTTTTTGAGGTCAACACTTTCAACGTTTTCACTAAATTATTACAATAAGATATGTATATATGACTGACAATAGCTCCAAAATTATTGTAAAAAGTAGTATGTAAAGGGGAGGGAAACTCCCTTTCCAAAGAAAATCCACCAATTTGCTCAAATATATTGTTTAGATTTTATATTTTTAATAAAAACACTTTGGTAATGTGTAATAATAACAATTCATGATATAAGATTAAATTGTATTTGGGAGAGCTTGAAATACCCCTTTAAAAATATTTTATATAAAGACTTGCATCTTTGACACATCAAATAAGGCCTCAAGCATATCTAGTTGAGCTCAAGGTTAAAATTCCGGCCTCGTATACTTAGGATGACTTTTTCTAAATTGAATCCTAATTTCCATCCACGAAAATGTGGGTAGTTATCCTCCCAATTCTACCTCTCTCAAATCTATTCCATTATTGCATTTAAAATGCTGATAGCTGAGATATTGGGGGGGGGGGGGGGGGGGCTCAATTTGATATCAAACCATTATTTCCAGAATTTCATCAAATTATTCTCAAAGTTAAAAATTATACATCTAACATGATCCATGATTGCCTACTTTTATCATTCCACTAAATTATTTTTAAGCCTTAACTTATGTTTTTTATGTTCAGACAATATAACATAGTTAAAAATTTCACTTATTAGCCTATAATTATCTCCATATATTATAACTTTTAGTTTTCTATCTAAACAACTTGTTTTCATTGTCAATCAAACCATCTTTTAAATAAAAATTAATTGCATTTCAAATGTACGTTTATACTTTCATCAATAAACAATTGATTCAATGAATTTATTTAATTTATTTTCTTGCAGGGCACAATTATACATATTTTTTTAAAAATTTGTTATAATTTTTAATGTTCCCTAATAATGATCACAACTTCATTTATTTCATCTGTAACTCTATGTAGAAATTATTCTGATAATTTACTACTTGTAGTGGCGGTTAATCCATAAATAAGTCTTTCCCACTTTATAAAACTTATAAATTCTGTATTGAATTAAGTCTTTCTTAACTTTATATTTATAAATCTCCTTACAAAATCGAACTATTAACATAACTAAAAATTGATTCACATTCTAAAGTACTTAACACTAAAATGGAAACTATTATCACCTAAATATTATTATTATTATATATATTATTATTATATTATTATTATATTATTATTATTTAGCACCGCGTCTTACTACCATTCGGGTTATACGCACTTACGCTAATGTGTAATGGTAGGGTGATTGTGAGATGAAATGAAGGACCTACAGTTTAACGTGGAATCCGAACCACTGTGGAGGCCTGGCATTCCCCACATTCACAAGATGTCTTGTCAGAGGTGAAGGAAGGGTTTGGTAATCAGATAAATCTTTGCCGGGACCGAGGATTGAACCCCGGCCACCACCACAGAAGTCTGACACCTTACCCCTAGACCACCAGGTCACCTATTATCACCTAGAACTGAATTTAAAGTGAACTGAACTCTGAATCATTTTTATACCACATTTTTAAACTCACAAGAATTCAAACCAAGTTTGTTGATAACTTTTGGATGCTCATCACTCAAAAATAATATAATGTAAACTAACTTGTTTAACTTATAACTTTACTACAGACAATATATAGTCTTACATCAAAGCAAATGGTAATTAAAATTTAGCTGATAGTATGTGATTTAATCAAAATCAAATTGTTAATTTCATGAATTGGGCAAATTTCTGCTCATTCCATGACCTGGCTTCTTCACTTGCCCAGTCCATGAAATGGACAAGCAAAAAACATGTTTGGTCCAAGCCTCCAATTGTTTTAGAATGGAAGGCTAGGTTAAGTTAGGTTGGGTTAGTTTATTATAATATCTGAAAATGAATTTCAGTTTACTTGAATTAGATAGGATGATAATTTCAGGTTAATGATATGAGCAAAAGTCCATTCAATTTTTTCCCAGTCTGTGAAATGGTCAAAAATTCATAACAAACATTACTATCCCCCATTATTATTTTCACCTCATCTCAATAACCACAGGGGTTATATATATTTTATCACACTGATGTTTTAGGGAATGGGCTAGAAGAATTTAGAGGAATTATACCCACATTTGCATGGAAAACTATTTAGAAAAAAACACTTTGGTACGCCTGGCTGAGATTTTAGTCCCTGTCACTAGAAAACCAGACTAAATGAACTTGGCATTTAGACAACATACCTTCCCCCAATAAAATGGTGGCTTTTGGGAATATCCAGCCCATATACATCTTTTGTTTTGCCTGTATAGTGTTTTAAAAGAAAATCAAAACCAGTTAATAGCCAACATTTAAATAGCAGAAAATTCAAAATTTAACATCTCACTTTTTTTCTTTAAAAAAAATGGCTAGGTATATTAAAAAAAAGTGTTTAACTAAAAGTATCAGTCTTGATTTGGAATCAAACCCCTAACAAATTACAAAAGAGGCATTCACTATGTTATTATTTATACTTTACTCTTTTGAATTTGACATCCAATCTCCAATATCAGATCTGTTTGTATTATGTTATGTTCTTACACCATTGATAATTGAAAAAAAAATTGTTTGTCGCTTTGTTTTTCTTATTCCCAGTTTGTTTCAAACACAACATATTCAATTATTTATTTATGTTATCAACCCCTATAGATATTAGAGTTTGCGACCCCTGGTCTAAAGATTTGATACTAACCTTATGAAAATAAAAGAGTAATAGGCCACTTTTAAGTTGTTAGGCTGAAGATACAAATCACTATTTAACAGACTATATATATTGGCTATATGATTTAAGCACCTGTTAGTAGAGTTACGGTTTTCCATATGTACCAATTAGTTATTTATTTGTTTATTGAATATTATTTGAATACTGGAATAAAGTCGGCAAGCAGTCAGGCTTACATAATTTAATATATATATTGAACATTCAATAAATTTTTCAATATACGTCTTACACCAGTATTTTTGAGGCACTTTGTCATCAAATAATAAGCTAGTTAATCAGCGATTTATCCTACTAATTGGGTTAAATAACTAATAAAAGAAGAGTTTTGAGGAAATGCACTAGCATTCACCTGAGTATTGGTTAGGGGAAGGAGGAGCTTCAGGTTAAACCCCTTGTAAAGTATTATTAATAATATATCTGTATTCTTCCTCAATGCCTGAGAAAGTAGCTTATTAGACCATCTACACGTTATGTTTAAAATACTTCACTGTGATTCATTGTTAAAATAAATTCTTGCCTTCTCCTATTGAAGGACTTTAATATAAACCACCACAAGTAAAAACCACTGAAATTAAATTTCTGGCCATACCCCTATACTCTCGTACACCCGATTGGGGTCAAACCTCCACTCTCCTTGTTATATATTGGCCACACTTTAATAACAGTCTTCCCTGTTTCCATCAAAGTTGAACTGTGATAAATTGCCTGTCAAGATATGTTATATATAGGTGAACAGTTAAAATGTAGTGGTAGGTTAGGTTGACATTTATTTTGATTTTCAAAATCAATGCTTTGCACAACTGTTGAGTGTCAATGTTAGTTTATTTAGTATATACTTTGTTTATTATTTCAAACCTGTCGAGACACCTTCCCAGGGCTTGATCTATTCAGTTGGAGTTTTGTTTTCATAAATGTAGCATTTTTTGTTCTTTGGCCATGTTTTGTGATCTTGTGTGTAGGGTGAAATATATATTTTGTGGTCCAGTCTTTTGTGTTGATGGGGATTGGTTATGTGCCTTTTTTTTATACCATCCCCCACTTGAAACAATGGCCAATGGTGAAGAGTTCCCTCCCCCAGAAGATAATGGATTCTGTCCATGGAGGGCCGAAGTATTATTCATTGATGCCTTAAAGATTGTTCTGGAGGTTGTCATATTATTAAAATTGGCCACCATTTGTTGTACCTGTCAAGAGTCGCCAGTATTTGTTCCTTTTGGTGGGGTTTTGGTTGGAAGGAGGAGTAGGATTCCAGAGCACTACCCATTGTTGCCACATCTTCACCCGTACACACTCATACAGAAAGCTGGTCTCATTTTGTGCCACATCATTGTAGGTCTATGTATGCTACTGCAAGTTTTTGATGTTGAGGGTCGCCAATGCGCAAACTTGTCATTGATGCCTGTGATTACACCATCAAAACCAGCGCAAACGGGAGCTATCAGTTCCATCTGCGTGTCTGTGGAATCGAACGTGTAGTGGCAACAGTGCATCGAATCATGCTGCTGGTGGGAAGGCCTTGGGAGCTCGAACGTGACGAGTGGTAGGGTGAAGCCGTCCGTCGAGTCAGATACTCGGGCCGCAAGGGATTATGGGAAATACAATATTGAATGCCAGTCTTTTCTTGGCAGCAACCCTTGCTTGAACAACCCCTGGTTGCTTGCATTGCTTTTGTTTGTTGTTGACAGCGTAGCAGCCATAGTGCCATCACCTTTTGATTTAAATTTGTTGGGTGTAAGTGTTAGCGCAGTGTTATACAACAGAGCTGCATAGCTATATTGAGTTTGAGATGTAGTGTAATGGAGGACGCATCTAAGAGAACAGTCTTTGTGGAAGCCCGCTCTGCGGCTTAGGGTTTTTCTCATGTAATATTTCAGAGAATTGTTGAGAAAACGCTAGTATTACTTGTAAACACAAAAATGGGTTCATTGTGTGTATTTTTAATTTCACAAAGGTGATTATGTGCTTGAAAAAGTGTTGAAATTAATAATGGAACATCAGTGCCTTAACAGTGAAGTGTATAGTGTATATTTTGAAAACTATAATAGTGAGAACTAAACTCCCTCGTGGATCCCAAGTTAAGGTATTTATAAATAGTTCAATCTATCTAGAAATTATTTTGCACACATTTGAATGGCAAATATTATAATAGGATGGATGTAAAAGGAAACATGGTCCTAACAAAAGGGTTTTCAAACTTATTGTTAGTTTCACAGAAGCTTCGGTCTTTTGAAATATTAATCTCAAGTCACTTTTCTTACCACTTCAAAACCATATGGTCAAGAAATGTCAAAAATAGTTATTGGTATTTTATGATTAATGGTTATTCAGAAATAGAATTCAGAAAAAAAGGGCAAAATATGGAGAAAGAAAAAAATGTGTGCTGCCACTATTTCCATTAGTGAGTAAAGGGCAGGTACTATTACTGACTTGCACAAAATTAATTGTTTTTTTTTAAAAGTCATGATTAATATTTATCTTAAGTTATCATATTTTTTTGGTTCCACTGTAAAGTAATCTATTTAAATTATTTCCTTCCAAAAATCTTTATTTTTTAAATACATATAATTAAATTACCTTATTTTTTTAAGTATTTTAAAAATGATTTTCTAAACACATTTATTATATGCACTTTTATAGAAGGATTTTTCCAATTGAGAATAGTAATTTATCTTTAAGAATTTTTTGATCATGTCTAGTTTAAACTGAGTTTGTAATAGTGTTTAAATATTTTATTTTGCACAGTTATGAGAAGGTAACAAATGAACAAATATTTTACTAAACATAAATTAGTGTTTAAAATGTGGGTTGAAATTAAAATATTAATAGCAAGAAAATATTACTATTTTAATACAAAACAACTAACCATTTTTTAAAGATTTGACAGTAATTTTAGAAATACAAATTATTAGGATTTTTAATAATAAAAATTTAAGCCGACTCAAAAATTCTAAGTTTTTAATTGAATTAGTATTTCTTATATTATTAACCTCAACTGGACTAAAAATTACATTCGGTTTGGGCTACTCACCAAGGAGTATAAGAATGTAAACATGTTTACAGTGCTAAAATAAATGTTTTCTTCAATAATTGAATAGTTGTGAACATTTTCATATTGAATTAAAATAGTTTATTTTGTGGATCCATGCTTTTAATGAGTTTTGGTAACTTGTTAGTAATTTTGTTTACCATCAAGGGAATTTGTTTAAATTTTAAAGTAAATTAAAAATACTGAACTGATCTCTGAATACTTAGTTGCTATATTAATGTAAGATATTGAAGAGGAGCATATACTTTGTCCGGATACTGACACACACGCCTCTATAATGAGGCCCATCATACTGTAAATAATAAATACTCTATGCCATAGGTGTGTATGTGTGTGTGTATCAGGTAGGGCAGTTATTTAAGACACCAGAATATCCTGATTATGAAGCATTTTAGAAAAAAATTGTTTTGAACAAGTTTTTTGTTTTTGTTTTTAAGGGGGAACAAGAACAACACTATTTTTGGTTTAGTCAACATCTTCATGGCTATTTCAAGGTCGATTTGTTTGTTATAAATGAAAACCTATAATTTTTATAGTGGCAAAAGGAAACACATTTTTTTAGTTAAAACATTTTTTTATTTGGAATCCTTTTTTTTTTTAACATTTACTAAAGTAATTTAATAAATAATATTGTATTTAATGTAATTAAGAATAACATAATGTATTAAAAAGTTATTGGATTCAAATGGATATAAAAATATATTTAAACATACAGCATCTTCGAAAATTTATGTCAAATATAAAAATAAAAAAGTGTCAGGCAAAGGTTTTTTGTTCAGAATAAAATATATAGGTTTTCATTTAAAAATCAAAAGTTAACCTTGAAATAATGTTGACAATGTCAACCTATTCAAAAATAATCAAGACTGGTCTTTTCCCCATCAAAAATAAACTTTTGTTCAAAACAATTTTTTCTAAAATGTTTTGTTTCCAGGATAATCTGGTGTCTCAACTTAAATGTCTCACCAGTATATATAGATGGGTTAGAGTCTATTAAACATAAACCGTGTTAATAACAGTTGTTAATTGATTAATGAACCAACAAGTTGATCACAGGCTCTGTTAATAGGTGTATGAGGTAATTCTATTTGCAAATATATGTAAAATAATAAACACTATAAAATGAATAGGTAAAATTCTTCTTTTGACTTCACTTGATTAAATCCTTGGCTCAAATATAACATCATAAAACCAATAGATCAGAGAATATATTACACATTTAGTACCTAGTCAGAGACATAATATTGCTATAGATCTCATTGCAAACACAATAATACCATTCTTTTCCTGACAGCACAACAAACATTTCTCACACTTTTGTCTTAGTTAAATATTAATGATAAATAAATTGTTGTCTTAATTTTCTTTTGCAGACACTTAACATAGTAAATATTTATATAATCTAGACCTGTGAAAATATTTTAATATTAATGTTTTAAACTTCTTGATTTAGGTGGATATATATATGAAGACCTCATAATGTCTTGGACATCTTAATTTTGGTGCCACCTTTTAATTATGGAGACAAACAATCCCTTTAACTATTAATTCTTCAAATGCAGCTCATTTTTCTAAATAAATTACTTCATAACATTAGTATTAATATTATATTATTATTATTAATATTAATAATATTATTATTATTATTATTATTATTATTAGCACTGCGTCTTACTACCCGTTCAGTTTATACGCACTTACTTAAGCTAATGTGTAATGGTAGGGTGATTGTGAGATGAAATGAAGGACCTACAGTTTAACGTGGAATCCGAACCATGGTGGAGACCTGGCATTCCCCACATTCACAAGATGTCTTGTCAGAGGTGAAGGAAGGGTTTGGCAATCAGATAAATCTGTGCCGGGACCGAGGATTGAACCCCGGCCGCCAGCACAGAAGTCTGACACCTTACTCCTAGACCACCAGGTCACCAGTATTAATATGAATGCTATATATTCTTAAATGAAATGTACACTTTTGCGTTGTTTCTCAATATGTTATCAATTTTAACCAGTTCATGCAAAATATTTTTTCCAATAAAATGATGGATATTTGTTCATATTATGTGTGACTGAATGCAAGGTTGTAATTGGGCCTTTTTTTATATAGATATGTTCAAAACACAAGGATTACTAACAATTTTAATTTAATAGTTTGTAACAATTTATTGAAATTATCATTTGTCATTAGATATACTGCCATTCACAGGTATTAATTTACATACAGTTGAAAAATGACAGCTGAACATGGGATCCCAGGTTCAACTACCATATTCACAATTATTGATTAGCTTTCACTTAATTGGAGAGAAGACAAAAAAAAAATTGTAATGCCATCCTAGTTGTGCCTGGCCAGGATTTGAATCCTGACCTTATCAGTGACTACTAAATGAAATACAAATCTAACAACTTAAACCTTAGTATTATAATTTTATTGATGGAAAAACAACTACTTGAACAATAGAAAACACCTGGCCTATCTTGCCCCAAAGATTAGTTTTTAAATAATTGTGCCAAAAATTATAATTATATATAAATAATGCAAATGAAAGTTCATCCACTCTAAATTGGATTTTGAAACTATTAGAATGCTTAAAAACCTTTGAATGTTTTATCAAACAGATTTACTTAAATTTGAACATAAGAAACTTGCTTTGACCACCGACAAAACAAAGACAAATATATTTTTAAAACCAGAGATAACTATATCTTTATCATAAACATAAATACATGTTATATCAACCCAATTACATTTTATCTGTGTTTTTATAATTTTTCTAGTGAATAAATACTGTGTGTGCTTATTTTAAACAATGATGGAAAAAACCAATAATATTTCAAATGTTTCATACTACATAACTCAAAGAAAACACCACCTCCTTCCTGCCCCCCCCCCCCCCCCCCACATTCTCCCTGAAAAGAATAATTTATTATGTTTTCTAACGTGTTTCTATCAATATTATAATGTTAAAACAATTGACTCCCGGCCCTTTGAAATACTTAATATTGAGCAGGTAGCAAGTGGTTTAAAATCTGACCCATTTGGAAGATTTACATGGATAAAATGCAATGTTAATTTATATTTTTGGTTAAATATTTTAGTATTATAATAAACAACTAAAAAACCTATAAAAACAATAATATGGCTGCATGCAAATAATTATTGAATTGTGACTGAATACATATAGTCACATTTCCCAAATAAACCTAATTATATATCAAACAGCCAAACCAAAATATTTTTCGGTTCTGGTTCCTGTTAGAGTTCTCCATACAAACATTTAAAATGTTCTGGTTCAGGTTCTACTTAGCAAAAAGTAAAAGTTGCTCGCTCTTTTCGATTCTTAATTAGTTTCTGGTTCTCTAAAAATTTTATTCAATAGTTATTCTACCATCATAAAATTTGTAAATAAGAACATACATTTTAGAAAAAAATTACAATAAAAATAAAAGTTATTTATATAAAAAAATACAAAGATATATTATATTAGATAATAAATTAAATAATTGCACAATTAAATTATTATTTATCATCTATCATTCATCATTTAAACAGAAGATTATTATATATATTTTTGTTTGAAACGTTTCAAAAGAATAGTAAAAATACATATAATCTTTCAAACTAGGCTCATCTCATTTTCAAAGTAATACTAAAAACATATTTTTTCTCTTTGTGTTTGCAATAGAAAAAAACGTTAATAAACAAAATTATATAATGCAAATTTGATGCATCCAAACAAGCTAATTACAATCACGGTAAAGATTAGTTGAGTTATATCAATAAAATGAAGAATTGGTATGTATGTTTGTTTGTCATGAGCATTGTGCGATTTTAGTTGATTTGTTTAAAAAAATAAACAAAAAAACTATTTTTATGGGAACTTTGTTTATGTATAAAACACTATCTTAGGCTTGACTATAGGCTATTAAAATAATATTTTGGCAATATTCTAAATTCAAATTCAAACCCTTTTAATTTGAAATGTTAGTACTTTCTTCATGTCCTTAATTGGTACACCCAACAAAATTAGTAAATTAGTTTGCGAAGTTACAATATATATTTTTATATAATTTACCACAATAACCCCTCCTAATTTGAACCTTGATGTAAATAACCTTGTCATATATAAAGAAATTCCGCACTGGATAGTATTAATTTCATCCCATCTATAAAATTATTTAATCAATAAGTTATTAATCAAACAAAAACTCACTTATACTCTGCACACAATCAACACATTCTCTGGGCTACTTTTAATATGATATTTGAAACAGAGAGTGAAAAACTTTGCCATTTACAATACCCCCATTTCCCTTTTTACTCCTCCATGTAAACTGGTCAGCCAATCACCACATAAATTGAAAACACTTAAATTTATTTCTTTGTATTTAGCTTAGACTTGTTTTACAACTTGGTTAGTTAAAATTTATTAGTAAGTTCCCTCTTAAAAACGGTTCAGTCACCAAGTCAATTACATCTTGCTGAGCATTTAACCGAAATAGTAAAATGAGAAAACCTTACACAATTTGACAATCATTCCTGTTTAGTTCCTACTGCTAAGTGCTCATTGACACTTTTATAATCCTCTTGGAAAATAAATACATCCAAACTTGAGGAAATCCTTAAAAAAAGAAAAAAAAAGGAAAGGAAAAAGAGTGCTTGAAAATAAAATTAATTTAAAATAAGAAGGGCATAAACTGCAGTTACAAAAAATAATTACTAAAATAGTTTTAGATTAATTTAGTTTCTCTCAAAATTTGATTATGGAAGAGTTAATTTATACAAATTACATAATTAGGTTTTACCAATCTTTATTTAAAATATACCAGACTTTCATTTTACATTGTAATATGAAGTGTTTCATTTTTAAGAGCCTCAGAGGAATTTTGATATGGGTAGTTTTGGGCTGAAAGATCTGAAGTGGTGACCTTTTTCTAAGCTTTCAGGGGCAAATATTTCAAGTGTGTGAAACACAGTGGAAATATAAAAAAAGTCAGAGAAGGGGGATTTAAGTAAAGTGAGGAGGTCTTCTCTCCTGAATAAATTTCCAACTAATGGACGTTGAAAACAAGATGGAAGTCTGAGATGAACAAAGGACTAGACCAGCTCTAGCCGCCACAGGCAGGTGATAGGTGTGTGGAGGAGGAAGGGAAGGGGGGAAAGGTAGCCCAGGAAGCAATTAATTCCAATACTGGGGTGGGAAGGATACATTTAGAAAGTGTGCTGAAAGGTGGGACAATTGACGCAGTTTTAGATTGGGTAGATAGGAGCCACCAGTCTGTCTTCACAAAGTCATGTAGACATGTGCCTTTTACAGCTCTTAGACTCTTCATCAGGGGATGTTCACTAATACACCCTTACAATAAGCTTGAAAGTATTCTTATATCATAATTATTGAAAATAAAGTAAAATTGATTGCTCATTTGGTTTATTTGATGTTTAGTAAAAGTCGGGCCAAATCACACTTACCCCCTCCACCTTCTTTTGTACTACACAAATACTCAATTTTGACCCGACAAAGATTTTAATCAGACACTTTAATAAAATATCACCTAGTTTGGTGGCCTCGTGGTTTAACGCGTTACTCTGATGTTGGACTAGACTACCGAAGACAGGGAGATTGGGGTTGGATCTGGGTTGGGTGCACTGAGGGTGGTTTTTTCTAAATGGTTTTCCACTCTCTTTCCATGAAAATGCAGGTACACTTCCTCACAGTTGAACCTTCCTAATCCCTAAACTATTAGTGTAATTAATATATAGTCGTACAACCCAAATGGGTAGTAAGAATAAACATTAACCAATATCAGCAGGGCTAGGGTGAAAATATGACTGCTAAGCATGCAATGTAGACCTAGGCCATGCTGAAGAGGGAGGGCAAAATATATATACATAGAAAATTAAAAACATTTTATAGTTTTTAGTAATAATTAATAATAAATAATAATAATTTACCTAGAATTGGGAAACTTAAATCGTGTGTTTCTTATACATTATATATTTTAATCAAAATATTATACTTAGATATTTGTTAAATTAGTCATGTCTCTTCAATCATGTATGATGATTTGTTCCTAGAGTTGGTTCATTCATTGGTGAAAAGCGTTTGGTTTATTTTAGGAGATCTTTAAATGTTGGTTATTGATATGTTTATTTAATTGGGTTATTCCATTTTGCATGCTCCTTTCTTTGGTCCTCAAATGAGTATTAGTGATTAGTTCAATTTCATTTAATTTTCAATTAGATTTTTTATTGTTCACTTTGCCTAGCATTTTAATGTTAATTATTTATTTGTTTATTTAATTTTTCATAGCTACATATTTGTTTGATAATATCATAAAATCTTTTAAATGGAAGAAAGCAACACTATACAACTAAGTATATTATAAGAATAGCAAGGCTTGGTGAATGATTTATTATAATTATAGTACAAATACATTGATATCACAGCCACTGGTGACTCAGTTGTAGCATCATGCTGTCAATAGTACTAATACATTGATATCACAGCCACTGGTGACTCAGTTGTAGCATCATGCTGTCAATAGTACTAATACATTGATATCACAGCCACTGGTGACTCAGTTGTAGCATCATGCTGTCAATAGTACAAATACATTGATATCACAGCCACTGGTGACTCAGTTGTAGCATCATGCTGTCAATAGTACAAATACATTGATATCACAGCCACTGGTGACTCAGTTGTAGCATCATGCTGTCAATAGTACTAATACATTGATATCACAGCCACTGGTGACTCAGTTGTAGCATCATGCTGTCAATAGTACAAATACATTGATATCACAGCCACTGGTGACTCAGTTGTAGCATCATGCTGTCAATAGTACTAATACATTGATATCACAGCCACTGGTGACTCAGTTGTAGCATCATGCTGTCAATAGTACAAATACATTGTTTGTTCCAATCTAATCAATTTGGAATAAAGCAATATTGTTCAATTAAGCAGATATGAGAGTGAAACTTGGGAATGAATGATTATAACTATGGACATGAGCCGTATTTCGACTATAATCGAATACATTGAAAAATGACGCCTGGACACGAGAATCAAACCCAGGACTTATAGCTTAGCATGCCAATGCTCTACCACCAAACTATCCAGAGATCTTTAAGTGTTGCATATTGATTTCCTTATTTCATCAAGTAATTTAATGGTGCATATTTATTGCTAATTTCATCAAGTATTTCAATGTTGCAAAGTGTTTTATTTATTTCATAAGGGCTTTAACTGTAACATAAGGATTTATTTCATCATCTATTTCAATAATCCAAAATACTTTTTAGTTGACCAGGTCTTTCATTCATAGTTGTGAAGTCAGTAAGTCAAGCCTTCGACTCCAACTCCTTTATAAATGGTTAAAGTATATTAATTAGTAATAATAAATTGACTCTAATAAAATGCTCTAATACAGATGACTTCATGGGATGTTTCTTTGGAATTGTGAATGTATGTTTAAATACATTTGTCAATCCGAATTAAAAATGTTGGTACTAAATAAAAAAAAATTAAAAATTGTTTTGGTGCACCACACAGACTTTCTTCCGCTTTTATCTTAAAATAAACATTTACTAAATACTATAAGATTTGTGAAACAAAATAATGGGTATATAGATTTTTGTAGAAAGACTATGCCAAATACTCTATAGCATTACAAACTATGAACATTGCTACAGAAAAATCGAGAAAAGAGAAACATCTTTGTCCACCAAAGAACATAATAATCAAATTCATTGTCAAAAGTCCTGAATTAAAAAGTATATATTGGCTTATAGCTCAGAAATTATTGGTTTTATAAAAATATATTTCAAATAAAAGGTTTTTATTTTTAATAGTACTACTACAACGTTACAATGATCATTTCATAACTCAAATAGTTGTGGATAAATTATGAAAATTGGAAAATTTCCCTCATGTAAAGTACCCTCATATTTATTTAATGAGGAAATGAGAATTGCCATCTTGTTTATAGTGATAAAAAGTGTCGAGCTATCAAATTAAATCAAGATAGTTAGAGCTAATTTCGAGAAAATTAATTTATTCTCATTTTGCTCTTCATTACCCTACCCTTAATTTTAGGGTTAGATATCTAATTCCAAAAACCCCTCGGGGGAACCTTATGAAAACCCCAGATACCAAGTTTTAGCCCAATCGGTAAAATAGTTCTGGCTCTAGCCCGAGGTACAAACGGACGGTATTGTGAAAACCATTTTTGATTTCAAGTGGTCATAAACTTTGACATTTATCAAAATTTCGAGTTTGATTTTTTTATGATCACAATACTTTCTCTTTGAAGTGTCTAGAGAAAGTAAAAAGATAAAATATTATAATAATATTATAGGTTTTTATTTTGAAGCCGGAGTCCGAGTCAGAACATTTATACTGACTCCTACGCTGACTCCACAGCCCTTCTTTCAATGCTACTTAATGACTAATTTTTGATTGAGCTAATTGTTGGATTAATTTAATCAAATTTATGATTCCTATTAATAAATATGAATTTGTTTATATTAATTTTTGAAACCATTATAATTTTGTGTATGATCATTTTTATAAAGGTTGGGAGGTCGGGGATTAAGAAAGTCCTGTATATCATAGACATTTAGAAAAACCTTAGAGTTGATGTTAGAAACCCAACTAACAACTTGGTTTGTACTTGTAATTTAACATGCATTTCGAGGTCATCCACAAACCATGTAACACTGTTGAGGTGGGTACATCACAATGCTACATAGCACAGATCATGTGCTTAATATCATAGTTTCAATGTTAGAATTTATCATTCATGTTTGCACTTTTAGTAAACATAATTAATTTCTCAGATTCTGAGTTGTATTAAATCCGAGTCCCTCTTTTAGTGTTACGAAAGCTTACCTATGATTGAAAAGGGGGAGGGGTTAGACTATATATCTACTTGGTGTTACATGGGGGTAGGGAGGGTCAGAAAAAAAAGTAAGAAAAAATTGTTATGGGGCTTATGGGCAATCCCT
Organism: Timema cristinae; assembly: GCA_039000515.1. NCBI lineage: Eukaryota > Metazoa > Arthropoda > Insecta > Phasmatodea > Timematidae > Timema > Timema cristinae. The sequence goes on from JBCFYV010000012.1 coordinate 7,531,813, forward strand.
TAGTCACATCTTAGTTTAAAAAAATGTGTTTTCACTATATAGATCAACATTAGAGTTATTTATTGAAACAATTAATAGTATCTTGACTTGATCTTTTCATGAATTAGCTGTGTAATCAGATTGTTTATAAAATATAAAGAAAATTAACTATTAATCTATTGTTTGAAAATATTTCCTCAACTATCAAAATTACATGTTTTGATTCCCATGTATGTGTATGATTATTTAAAGTGGTTTTGGATAATCTAGTAATTTTATTCACTTTGGGCCAGTAATGTCCTTTTCAAATGGTACAGAATCAGCCATTAAATAACTAGACAATTACACTTTATTTGTGTAGGTGAATGTGTGTTAAAGCCAAGCATTGGTGATGTGCTAAGTGACCCATCATCGGTCGAGGAGCTTAGCAACTCAAGCAACACTGCTGTTCCTGGTGAGCAACCATCGGCACTCATTGACCTGCCCCTCTTCTCTCTGGAGGAGGCCCTTCAACTCGTCGGTTTGGATGAGGAGTCTACACAGGTATGATATATCCACTATACTTCCACATTCCTTTCTTAAGAAAATTAAAATAGGATCCTAAAGGTTCCACCTACTTGAAGGAAACTATCATTACAATACTTTATTTCTTATAGGAATGATGGCTCTATAGCTTCAAAACCCCTAAAATAATCCTTAATTATCTTATAATTTGCTCCTTTTACACTAGAAAAAATCACTTTAGTAGTTGTTTGAGGAAAGCTAGATATGTGTTTTTAACATTTCACTTTGATCTTATAGAATTGCAATATTTGATATAAAACATTGTGAAAAAGGTAAGAATATTGGGTTTTTAATTTTATAGGAACATGTTGAAACCTTTCACCTCCGTTTTGAAGTAAACCTTATTTTAAAATAGCATACCACTTCTTAAATTAAGCAGAAATGTTCGAGATATGTAACACATTTCAGCACTTAGGTAGGTGGCCCTCTTAGTGGTGAACACATTATTTTAGTGCCGGCTACCTGAAGGAACATGCATCACACTATGTTAGTATGAGAATCAAGTTTTTAATTTTTAGGGACCCTAACAACCTTAAATTCTCCTAGAATATTTTTAGTTGTTTGAGGAAAGTTAGATAGCCTACAAGTTTCTTGTCATATACTTGCTTTACTATTGCTTCATTTCTTGAATGTGACTGAAATTTACATGGGTTTACCTTTTAATTATTTTAAAAAATAATTTTTAAACTTGAAATGTGTGGATTTTTAAGGTCATAGGGACATTTTGATACCTTTAGCCTTATATTTGGTGTAGACTATAATTTTAAATATTAAACCACTTTTGCAAGATTTTCGAATACCTACAATGTGTCTTTCCTATCCAATTCCTATCCAATAGGTGGCCCTCTAATATATTTATTTGGGGAGAGAATATGTAGTAGAAAAAAAACTTCTTATGGGAAGACAAAATAGTCTGAAACCTTGTTAAACCTACCATAGCCATTGCATTAAATACTTATTCATTGGTGGGAACCGCGATTAAATTGCATTTTTGTTCATTTATCTGCTTTTTTGTTTCATCTATCAATTATTTTAAAAAAATGCACAATTTTAACAAATCCCAACTGAATTTAGACTGTATCTTACGGTTTTAAGTGTCTTCCAGTTCAACGGTTCGTGATAGCTACTTATATATACTAGATATAATTTGAAAAAGAAAGATGCCATAGACAACATCTTTATTTAAAAACTACATTTTTTCCTTGTGTATGGTACCAGTATCATTATTGTCCATTCAAGTTTTTAGCTATCCAAAATACCTGTAAAATCTCAACCAGCCTGACCAGATTAATAGTTTGACTTGACTTTTCAACAATTATTTGTGCATTTATTAAATTTAAAATAATCCTTAATAAGTTAAACAATTGATCAAGTGCATTTCTAGAAATATCGCAGTGCTTTTTTATTAACTTAATTTGTGTAGTTATTTTCAAATGTGCAGCAATTTGCATCTCATATATAATACTATAAGGGTTTTAACTTATCTAGTTTGTGACAACTTTGTGAAGTTAAATAAACTCGGTCCAACTATTGTTTTAAAAATTTAATTGAATCCTGAATAAGTCAAAGTTTTATTTATGTTCTTCTCGCTCAAGTAAGCTATGAATTATTTGAAATTAACATTTATCTTTGATGCTAATAATGACACATACATCCAGTTATCAGAATAAAATATAATAATCTGAGCAAGGGAAACATGGAATAGATTTCTGTATATTTTGATACAATTGATTGGTCTTATGTTTGTTGGTTTATTTCCTCATGAAACATTTGTTAATTTTATGCCTTTTTCAAATGGTTTGTTGCAGCAGAATACACCCAGTGATAAGGAATTGTCTGCAGAAGAACACAAAGCACCGCCACCGGTGGTGGTTGTGCCCTCCCCCTCCGAGGAGGAAGGAGAGAAGGTAGAGACGCAGCAGCAGTTGGATTCTGATGAGGAGCCCTCCTTGCTAAGCGACATGATTCAGACAGCGCAGTTTCACCACCCGCATCCGCACCCTCGCGCCTTTCAGGTCAGTGCTGTGGATTCTACTTTTTCAAGTAATTTTATAATAATAGTTTTGTAACCACCCAGAGATAAAATATAACCTAAAAATCTAGTTTGATTTTGCAGACTAGGAACCTCTGGCATAGAGCCATAGACTATTGAAATTCAAATAGGTCCTCATCTTGCTTGTATCTAACACATCACCTCAGTCAGTATCATGTCTCTCCACTGAGCTAAGGCTCCCAGGCTTTGTTCGAAAAATGTATAATGGGTTAAATTGGAGTTATTCCTTTCTCAATGTTAAATTGACTGCCAAGGATACTGAGTGTTGTGTCTTTTATAAAACTAGGCGTGCTTTTATGTCATGTGCTGATATGAATGACAGAGATGTAAAGTGCACTTTAATTACCCCTAATTAAAAAAAAACTAACTCTTTGAAGAAGAGTAAAAATATATTGAATAGAAGGGTGAGAAATAAGACTTTGATTCAAAATAATTTTGAATTCATTAAACAATTTTACAAACCAATAAAATTCAAAATTCTCATTCAAAACATAAACTCATTTGACTTCCAAAAGATTAATCCAGCCTTACTGCTATTCACACCTTGATTCCTCATCACCGGCAATCCAGTTTTTTGCAAGTTTAACGCCTTAAGCTTGTGTGGCCAACAGTGCAGATACTTTATATAAACCAATAAGCTAAATAGTAGCCTTGCTCTTTTGTTTTATTGGTTTCCTAAGAAAGTTTCACAAACTTTAAGAGATTCTTAATCTATTAAAAATATTGTATTTGAGCAATACATTAACATGCACATCTCCACTCAATAAAAGTGACCAAAACCAAACATTCTGTATAGACACACAACACAAGCTCTTTGTTTAGTATTAAAAAGGCTGTACAGTAACTTAACCTTTCTAAATATCATAATATTGTCTCTGCCATCTTCAATGACCCCCTTTACAAAAAATTGTGTTATCATGCTTAAGACTAATCCATAGTTAATATAATCATTATAAATTCTTACTCAAAGGGGAAGATATTTGAAAAATCATTAAATCTACTTTGTTGTCAAAATACAAATTTGATTGAAATTTAAAGTATGGTTTTTTTCAAAATGTAACTGTTTTATTATTCAGGTTTGTTCATACTTTAGTGTAGCTCCCATTAATAATAGTTATTTATAAATAACTAGTTTTTCTAAGTCAGAAAAAAATAGTATGAATACATCATTTTAATTTCAGCATAAAATAAACTTTTTAATATATTAAATTGCTATTATGTAATATTTATTTACAATTTAACAATTTATATAATGTGTATTATGAATGGCATAATATATATCAATATTTTAAACTCAATCCAAACCTATTAAACTTTTTTTCCAACCCAATTATTTTTGTCATTATAATTATAAAATAACTTCAATCTCACATGGGTCTACTTATTCTATTTCCTATATTGTTTTGTGCTCTGATATGTTATAGTGACAAGTGTATTTGTAAAACAAGTTAATGAAATAGGTGGATAGGGGGGGGTCATCTTATTTGTTTTATTTTTAATGTTATGATGCATTATAAACTAGTACAAATCAAATTATCTTAAAGAAACCATTAATTATGTTCCTCTCATCTTAGTATGTACTGGTTGCAAAATTTGACAAAAAAGGTTTTGATATTTTCTAATATGCAAGATAATAATTTAGTTGGTGGTTGGTATAATTTTATTGTTCATTCTACTGTCGATTACACTTTTACTAGCAACAAGGAGAGCTTTACTAATAATAAATTATAGAATGTATTAATTAATGTATTACTTATTTCAAGTAAAATATAAAATCTTACAATATTGCTTGAAATATTTTTACTTTTGAAATTCTTAAATAGCTTAAACTTAATAGCTAAACAAAACAGCCAACGACCAGGGTCAGACTGGGCTCTCTAAAAGGGCGCAGACCTTGAATTTTCAGAAGGCGTAAATATTTCAATGAACTAAAAAAAGTGTACTTATTTATTGTAAAATAACCATAGGAGTGTTTGTAGAAATAACTCAATAATATTCATTAATAATAAATATGAGTGGTTACTGCAAGGACTTCCAAAATAACATTCCCACCCTCCATTTGGCTCAAAGCATTGTTGACTATTGAGAATTCTATAGGCTTTTTTTCATAAATATAATATGCAAAAGAATTCATGGGATAAAAGAATTTATTTCACCAAATTGGAAAAATATCTGGTATTTAAGGAAAAAAGTATACAAGATATTATACTTTATTTTATTTTATTACAGTTATAGACCTATCTAAATATCATCATATTCATTTAAATTTAAAAATGACACCTGTACACGGGAATAGAGCCAGGGTATTTGGCTTAGTTTAACAATACTCTTACCACTGAGATATCAAGGAGTCGTTCCATGCTCGGGGTCATTCTTCACTCATATTTTAAGGCAAAATCTGTAATGGACGTGTGAAAATTGTCATTTACAATTAATAAATCAAATTACTGTGAGATATCAGATAACACAGACATCTTTGACTCTCTAGGGTAGCATGTGATAAGGCCTTAGCCAGGAGGAGAGGGCTGTCCCCCCCGACCCTCTTCAAAAATTTCCATTTATTTTCATAATACAGCCTTATTTATGGCTTAAACAGTATTAAAAATTAAGACACACGAAAATATATTTGCCACTCGCCACCATTTCGATATTTAAATAAACTTTAAAAAATATATATACAACGTGTATCTAAAACATTGCATCAAACTTTAGCAGGCTATTCCTTGGATGAAAATAGACCCTAGGTTGCTGATGTGAATTATTCTATTTTCACCCAAGGAATAGCCTGCCAAAGTTTGATTAAATATTTTAGATACACGTTGTGTGTGTGTATTTGGATTCTGTACATTGGTCAGACAACAGCCCCGTAACTCCCCCTTCCCTCTCCCTTCCTCCTGCCAATCAAAGAACAACACCCTTTTCAACATAGGTGCCAGAACTATGGGGGAAGGGGTACATTGCTTCCCCCCCCCTCTCCTGATATCATGCTGATGGGGGCAAGTTTTAGGAAATAAATTTAAATGATTTGATCATAATTCTCGCGACTAGTAACATTGAAAAGGCTTGATTAGTCTCATCCTTTATTTGTATGGCTTGATCTTTCTAAATATTTATACACAATGAATCCAATGAGTTTCTAATATGTTTTGTAATTATGTAGAACAAAGGAAAATACAAGCAAACCTTTAATTCAAACAAGTTACAATGTTTTGATCACAGTATTATGCTATATTTAAAGTGAATTAAAAATTAGCAATAAAGATCAGGTTGAAATAATGATGACTATAGTTATTATGTTCATGAAATTTGAATCTTATTGGTTACTAAATATCAATTTTCCTAAGACTTTTTTTCAACTTTTTTGTACACATAAATACTCTATTTATAAATGTGTATACACACACACACACACACACACACACACATATATATATATATATATATACACACATACATACACAAGAAGGGCCTATCAAATAGTGACTCAGTGGTAGTGGTAAAGTTATGATCACATACATTTTTAATCAACATAGATTAGAATGGACATTAAACATAATCTCCTCCTCCCCTGGTCAAAAAAGTTCCAGCGCAATGGCTTTTCAATAATGCTGTATCTTATGGGTATAAGAATCAAACATTTGGTCAGATTGGAATTTTTACTTTCTTGATATCTTACAGGTAGAGAAAGTATTGTGACAATGAAAAAAATCGAACCATAGATTTTGATGAATTTCGACATTTCATGACCCCCCAAATCCGAAAAAGTAGTTTTTGAATTTCTGTTTGTCTGTCTGTCTCTCTGTACCTCCAACGAGAGCCTAAACTATTTTAAAACTTGGTATCAAAGGTTTTCATAGGGTTGCCCCAAGGGGTTTTTGGACTTGGATATTTAACCCTAAAACTAAGGGTGGTTTACTGAAGAGTGAGAAAAGAAAAAGTTGATTAAATTTTCAAACACAAAAGGTAAAGTATTGCAACCGTAAAAAAAATCTAACCTGAAATGTTGATGGATGTCGACGTCTCATGACCCCCCAAACCCTAAAAAGTTGTCTTTGCAATCACGTCTGCCTGTGTGTCTGTTTAAACTTAAAATTAAGAGTAGTTTAATAAAGGGCGAAAAGAGAAAAAAAATGATTTTCTCCAAATCAGTTCTAACGAATTTGATTAAAACTTGTATCTAGATGTTGATTAAGATTAGAAATAAACTGGGTACTTTCATTTCCCATAAAAATGACTTTAAGGTGCGACAGAAGGGAGCGCAAGTAATTCTTCAGTTTTTATAGCACTACACTATTTGGCCAAAATAGGTAAAATATTTTTCCAGTAGCAACATAGAGTTTAGTTTTCTGCACATGCTAATATCAACAGACCGTGAATATATGTCAAGGGTGTCCTGGAATTGTCAAAATATATTCAAGGTCTGTTGATATTAGTATGTGCAGAAAACTAAACTCTATGTTGCTACTGGAGAAATATTTGATTTATTTTTGTAAAAAAATTTATATTCTATAAAAATCGTCAAAATACTTGCACTAACTTCTGCCTCACCGGGTACGTTATAGAAGCTGAAATTTCTGTATCTCCGCAACGAGATACTAGATAACTTATCATTGCAAACTGTAGTACTATTAAAAATAAAAATAAACTTTTATATGAAATATATATTTATAAAACCAACAGTTTCTGAAATATTGGCAAATATATTGATACAATTTTGTAAACTTTATTTGTAAAGAGATACTACTTAAGTTTGAACGCAATAATTCTTCAATGTCATAGATTAAGTAGATAAGTAAGTTTTTTAAAGTTTATGTTATTTTTCCTTAAACCTCTTAGGGGAAATGTTTATACAACAATGATCTATCTCAATTTTAGACTCAATATTCAATATTAACATATTTTATTGGTCAAAATTTATAAATGAGGAATTTAATAGCAATGCGATGACATGAAGATGTGCAACACTTAATAAAATGTCAAACATTTTAACCAGAAGTCGAGATTTTAATACAAAGTGTTGACCCTTGTGGACCCAAAATTGATCTTTTTTATCGGTCCAAATATACAAATGTGGACATTAATTCTTTTAAAATAATATTATTAAATTTTCTTCACCTCCAAACGCTACCCTCCCCTTTTCCCGTAATTTTGTCTTGGCCACAACATTGGGTTTGAGGTAAACTTGTTTATCTACTAACTTTATTGCACTTCACTTGGCCCTACCAACAATATACGAGTGACACAGTGAAAATAATTAAACTATTATGCATGCACAAACAACCTCGCCAACTGACAAACAACACAGCAATACCACAATTGAACTAAGCTTAGAGCAGCCCTTGTCCGTAAGACTGGCTCACCCATTATACCCCTCCGATACCCCTTACACAGTGCCTGAAGTAAAAGAAACGTAGTTTAGAAAATAGCTTTCACTTCATCTTTAACTTCACCACCAACAAGTGTCAAGGGGTACCCTACCATAAAAGCCTCTGCTGTCGGGCTACTGTAGTAACATAAACATTTAGGTTTGGGAAAGTAGTAGTGTAATAAAACAAAATATGCTTTTACTGCTCTAAAGGAGAATTCTTTGGGTGATAGCTCCCCCTCACCAAGTGGAGGACTGGGGCAAACTGCCACGTTCCACCGTCCCCCCTTTGCGGTGCCCGCCCGATAAAATAAAATTCACATAATGACAATATGACACTGACTAAAGGTCTCGCGTCATCCCTTCACAGCCCTTTCACCACTCTAAACATTCCAACAGGCAGCCATACTGGGACTAATTGTTCCTACGCTGTTTTATCCCACATGCCAGACAAATAAAAATAAGTAGTGAGCACCGCGCTCGCCCCTCGACCACCGGACGGCTAATTGTCTTATTTGCATCATTGCAATGTTTTATGTCAAGAGATGATGCCTGGGCCGAGGGCGTAAGCTTGAGAAACTTGAGGGCCAGCGGGCCAGTCCGATCTTGCCAACGACATTAAGTTGAAAACAAATTCATAATTTGATGACAGCCATTTTTCTATGATGGTTCACTATGTTCCATTCAAGACTGTTAAAAGAGCACAGGACATTTTAGCTTTGTTAACTAAGTAGGACTTGCCCAGGCACATACATCATTTCTTTCGGTTATTGTTTGCCGATAATGGGGAGCTAAGGGTTTGGATCTCACCTGGGTTAAAAAGGTTGTTTTTCCTCGAATGGTTTCTCAATATTTCCCATCCTTATCTAATTTTTGTAAGCATGCAGGTAGTCTGGACAGATAGAAAAACATTGTGCACAAAAAAAAACCTAGGTATCCTGGTGATTTAAAGAAATTAATCACTAGATGGCCCAAATGTATATTTTATTTGAACTATTTCTTTTATCAGTTCAAAAAGGCATACACTTGTAAATGTAGGTCATCTAACTGATCATTGAGACAGCCTACCTGCTTGACATAAAATAGCAATTAATATTTTTTAAACCTCATCATTAATGTAATTCAGTTTTTATTTTAAAGAAATAGTCTAAATGAATTGATTTTAATAATAGTTTTGTTATCACCGTAAATACTAAATTTGTAGGAACTTGTTGCCCCAATAAATTGCACTTTCTGTATTTTATAATTTTGGCTTTCTAATATTTCCGTTGCATGATTGATACGATACTAAATAAGAAATATCTGACACCTTAGCTCAGTCGGCAGCATGTTTGTCTAATGAGCCAAGGGTCCTTGGTTTGATTCCTGGTATGGCCAAACAATTTATCATTGATGAAATAAGTTTATCCTTTCACAGTGATAAATTAATGGGCGGGGTCTGGATATTGTTTGTGCCTGTCCTTGTCCAATGTTAAATCATAAGGTATACGTAGTTACGACAGGCCAGCTGGCAATGGAAAATATAAACTAAATATGAAATATATATTTTATACATGTTTTCTTAAAATATACAAATACTTGTTGGATTTCACACAACTCAAAAGAAATTAAATTCTTATATTAATTGGATTATAATTATTTTTCTTGAAGTATATAGTGCATCTTAAGGCCCAAGTGCATTCAACCCATGGCAAGCAATAATTTGTATCATAAAGTAAGTGTGCCTCCCATATTGCTAAGGAAGAAGCGATCATTGTGAATTTGCTGATCTTATTACATCCCACTAGCCACATTTTAAGAGCAGCAGGCCTCATTATGTTTACAACCTTTTTACTATGTAGAAACACAGCTGGGCCATAAAACTGAAACAAATTATTCTCCTGTCTGTGGCTATGTAAGACACAATGTAATAAAACAAGTGAAGGCTGAAAGAGATGGAGTAAAAACAAAGAAAAGTATTTTTCTTTACTTGATTGTGATAGCACCCATTGTTAATAAGTAGTACATTACTATAGGATTAGTATCAGCAGTTTGTCCTTGGTTTGGTAGGCAACTCAATAGGTAACTAAACATTTATTGGAAATATTTACCCTTTTATTTCCTTGAGAGCCATTTATATCCAAGTAGTTAATGTTAGTGTTATAAAATAGCCTGTATCACCCCACAAATAATGCATAGCTTAATTAATATAGCTCGAAACAAACCTCACTTTGGTGTACAGTGTTTTGTATTCTTCTTTAAGATCAGTGAAACCATAATTGACCCCAAATAAACTTGCTAAGTCTATTTTACTGATCCCATGGTGCTGTTGTCAAGTGTAGAATCCAATAAACTACACTTGGATGCAATTCCTCGTTTATTTGTAATCATGCTTGTATCTAATATATTGGTTAATTGTTCGCAAGTTGGGGTTTCAACTTTCTAATAATGGTAGGTGAACAATAGACTTTTTTACATTCTTGACCACAACAATACTGAATTATTATAATAAATAAGGTACATAGTTGACTTAGTTTAATCAAACACTATTATACTTAAATCTTACTTGGGATCTACCACACATTTTGAAAACTTAAGAAACCCTTGAACAAGGAAATTTAGGTAATTTTGAAAAAGTAATGGGCTTGTTCTAATGAAAGGTATTAGGCTTTTTTGAACTAGACGATTGCCCAAGAATAATCCCATTTTATGAATACGTCCAAAGGCACAAAGAAAAAATTGTTTTTAAAAGACAGTGTCCCGCCATATTAATAATTGTAGGGCTAAGTTGACCAGACTGCAGACCAAATGTGTTCACATTTAAATTAGAAGATGATTCTGACCGTCTCACTTCCACTCTTTTCTTATCAAGATTGCAGAAAACTACATTATTATTTTGGTACTGGGTGTACTTTAGTTAGACTAGTTATTATTTACGGGATAATGCACGCTCATAACATATTATCTCAAAGGTTGGTTAATCTAATCCTAATCAGTGGTGGGATCCATACATTTTAGCAACCGGTTCTTTTTCACTTTAGCAGCAGCGCCCCTTCATAATGAAAAATAAAAATCAAGAATAGTTTATTGAGATTATTTATTTACCTTCTTTAAAATAATTACAAAACCCTAATTGATTATCTTCATACACTTTCATTATATAATAAATACATAATCTAAATTAAAATGTAATGGAATGTGATGAGTATAGTAAACACTTAATCTTAAAGACCAAACAAAGCTTACAGTTCAATGAGAATGTATCTCTATGAAAATAACAAGGGAATGCCCCCCCCCCCCCCCCCCCCCCCGACATGTTGGTTTATTTCCCATGATTTAATCAGCAGAGCAGTAGGGCCATGAATAAGAGTAGTATAGAATCTCTACTCTCGTGTTAGCCAGTAGAACCGTAACGCAAGAATGTGAGCGCGTGCGGTGCTAGCGCATAGAACTAAATAAAAGAATCAATAAAATGGAGTAGGCTGTATATCTACTAGTGGCTTGCTGGCAATGGTGAGTATCGATTACTCAGTCGATAAGACCTAAGTCAATGGTTGAGCTTTCTCCTTGAACCCTTCTAACGTAGCACGTTACTTTGAAATAAAACACCTGACCGCAATGTGAATAGCAGCCAATTCGAAAGAGTTAGAGATTAGTTGGTAAAACTTGGGAAATGTTAGGAACAGGTTTGCCCAAACTGTGGCAAACCAGCAAAATCCCTCAACTGCTTTTAGGTCTTTATAAGATTAAAAAAATAAAATCATCTTGGGGAATTAAAAGAATTACACTCTTATGAACACTTTGTTACCTACTCTGTTTTTATTCTGTAAATTTTATTGTTGAAGCATACCTTAGGGGAGAAATTAATTTTTTTCTAAATTTTCTCTAATTTGCCCATAGTAACTGCATAATTTTTGTTTTAGATAGATACGTAAAATATAATTAAATCTCTAATATATCCCTAACTTCACTATTTTAAATATTGGCTAGCAAAAGCACATTTTATTTTTTTGATACAATACATAATTTTGATTCAATTTGTCTTTTTAAAAATGGTTTTGGAAATGTTGATCCGGGTGTTAAATATATCCTACATTTTAAATATTTGAAGCTTGAAATTCTTGTATTTCACTGTTAATATCACAAGGTTATTGCGGGTAAATACTGAAGGTGAGTGGTAAGGTCAACTTTTTTACTAAAAGCTATGTGAATTATTATAATAATAAATAATAATAATAATAATATTTAGCACCGCGTCTTACTACCCGTTCAGGTTATACGCTTTAAGTACTAATTACGTTAATTGATTTAGGAATTGGAAAGGTTAAATTAGAGGAAGTGAACCCACATTTGCGTGGAGTAAGAGTAGAAAACCATTTAGGAAAAACCACCCCAGTTCACCCGACCGAGATTCGAACCTCGATCTCCCCGTCCTCAGCAGTCGAGCTCAACACGACAAGCGCATTAGCCAACTACGCCATCGAGGCGGGTTATGTGAATATAAAGTATTTTGTTTTACTATATTTAGGGGCACATAATTGGTGTTATATATGCTATTAAAAGAAGAAGACATAAATATTTCAGAAATATATTATCACTCCATCTTTTTCCTCTATTCAGATTGCACTCTTTGGTTTAGTTTGATTTTTGCATTTTTAAATAAACTCGTGAAATCGTGAGTTTAGGTGTGCAAATTGCAAATTCATGTCAACAAAGAAAAGTTAAAAAAAATACCCATCTGAGTTATAGCTTAAATACTAATTACGCTAACGAGCTAGAAATTGGGAAGGTTGAAGATATAAGAAGTGAACCTGCATTTGCATGGAGGGAGAGTGGAAAACCATTTAGGAACCCCCCCCCCCCCCCCCAGTTCACCCGAGCAAGATTCGAACCTCGGTCTCCCCATCCTCAGCAGTCTGGCTCAAATCGAAACTAGATTGTTAGCCAACTATGTCTATGTCACCTAGGCGGGTCAAATCTTTATTGATAGTAATCAAGTTTTTGTTTATCATTTTGCTAACATGTCACAAAGCTACCATTTTTGTTGGCAAATCACAGTTTTTTTAGTTTAATTTTAATTTTAGGATAGTAAAAAACTAATTCTTTTAATATTTCACAAAAATTTTAAAATATGAAATAAAGTAACAAGCGTAATATAATAATAGATAAGACTTGGATATATAACTGTTAGATTTAATGAATATATGTGATCAAAATAAAGAATTAATACCTTGAAATAGTATCGACTAAATTAAATAGTACCAGAACATGCCTGTAAAAGTACACAATAAATAACGTCGTGTCTGATATAAGCTTATTATGTATTTAGATTTAATTCTTACAATAGGATCATTAACAATATAAATTTAATAACTTATACCAGTCACGTTTATACTTTTCCATTGTAATTATTTCATGACTTTTTTATTGTGATCTTTTCCAGGCAGGTTCTGTTATTATTTAATTCATCCAATATTATTTCAAGGTATTAATTATTTATTTTATTTTGATCATCTCTATCCATCACATCTAACAATTATATATACAAGTCTTACCTCTTATTAAATATTTTAGTATAATGTCCTACCTTACCTTTGAAGCCTTGAATGATGGTATTAAACTGTTTCATAAAATGGCTGCTATCAGGTCAAATTAATTGATGGCCACACAACTGTTTCTGGTAAACTACTTTTGAAAACAAAAAAACTATCAACGCTTAATCTTGAGGCTTATGATATGATTGTGTGTGTAGGTTTATAGTACAACATATAATTTCAAAGTAAACAACTCATGAAGAGATAGCGCGATATTCTGTATCTTGTAAAGTGTGGAATGGTGGTGTTTCAGCAGGAAAGTTTAGTGGTGTTTCTTTTCTCAATTTTTTTACTCACAATGTCCATAACTCTCCAAATTGTATCCTTGGTAAATTATAATACAATATGTAATTGGTAAGACTTTTGATATTCATCATTTCATAAGCTAAAATACACTTGCAAAAATAGGTTGTATAGTTGCTTATCCATTATATAATGTCTTTTATAAATAAATGCTGTTTCTCTAGGAAATTGTTTTACTTAATGGGTGTCTGGTGAAGGTGTGAAATAAAATAAATAAAACATTGATATGTAAATTATTATTGCATTTAACAAACAGTTGCACCATACAACAGTGAAACTCGACAAGTGTTTTTTCTCTGATCTGTATGGTAGTATTACATCACACTCTTCATTTCACATAGTTTTCACACACAGTACCCTCAAAGACCAACAACATCCAACAGCAAATGAAGCAGATTCAAGAATAATTTGGCTTAAAACTCATCCATGCAAGTAGATTGTCACGGCAAACAGACATATAAATTTATGTGTATTAGCTGGAGCTGCATCAGCCCATCAAACTTCAAGATTGATTCACACGATAGGATATATTGACACCTATCTGTGATTGACAACAATTAATTATTAACTTATAGAACTAATCTCTATATTTGATAAATCCACATTAATTAAGAATTGAATGCCAACCGATTAGAATTCAACAAACCCAACCTTACTCTTATTAGTGACCATATTAGATGCGGTGAATTTAAAATAATGCCATTAAAGTAGCACAAGGGCTCTATGCTATTTATATCAAATCAAGACAAAGCCATAATAATTATGCAAAACATTGAGACAAATATCTCACAACTTAACACATAAATTTTACTCAATTTTACTCCAAGGCACTAAAACTCAACTCACTTATTTTTATATCAAAAATATTAATAAGTTGATTAGGATGTCCATATGTTACTGTACATTAATATTTGTGAATGATATAAAAATGGGGTTGATAGCTACCAAAATCTAATAGCACACAAATTCTATACCTCTTCCACATCAAAATCAATAGTTAAATGATTTTACTTCTAACATTGGTTCAAGCAACCACTTTAACTTTGAGGCCTAGGCATAAACCATGGTATTTAAAACATTCTGCACTTTCATATAGTATCAACGTCAAAAAATATATTAAATGATTATTAGTTATGATTCTCTGAGTCAACTTCTGCAAAATTTTATGTTAAAACAGTTTTTAATTGAAAATTTGGCAAAAAGTTTACTCCTAGAATGATAATATTTTTTAAAGTTGACGCAACATGGCTGCAGAATGTTAGATACCATCATTTATGCCCAGACCCTCTATTAATAGTCTATTATTTTTTCAGAAATAGTCTTATCCTTTCTTCAGGCAACTTGTTATTTTAATATTAGCTTGATATATTTTTGCATACATTTCTATTTAGTTTCTTAATTTAGAGTTTTTGATCCCTTAAGTGCTTAATTTCACATACTTATAATATTGTTGTAAGCTCTCTTTGGATGATGGTCACTTCAAAAAGAGGAATAATGCTGCCATCACATTTTAAAAGCACATTCGTAACTTTCTTTCATTTAGACTGTTAGTGTTTTGTTATTTATAGATTTGCTAAGTTAATATTCTTGTAAACTATATTTACTAATTCGAAAATAATATTACTAGGCTATCGATATTAAGTATAAGTATAAGAAAAAACTACCTGCACTTTCTAAACATTAATAGACTTTCATGTGCTATGATTGATAAGTCTTTGTCTGCTATGTGTGTATGTACCACATACTAGAACAAAGTGTTCATACTCATCTTAATATGATACTATCTCACTGATGTAAAACTGTGTGTGTGCTGTTTCACACATCTGTACTTGAGTTTTATGATGCATAGGCCACTGACCTCATATACGTGTATATGAATTACCTTATTTTTACCACTCACATTGCAAGTTTACCATACTTTGCAAGCATATTGTTGTTTTTTAACTTTTTTTGTCGGGGAAAAAAAGTCTCAGTAAAATTTATGATCAAAGTTTTTTTATAAATTCCATTTAAAGGTTTTTATATTAGGTTTGATTGTATTTGTATCTTATTTACACCTTTTGCCGGTCTTGTTATTCTTAATGTGAGTTTTCATAATAATGTGAAAGAAATCGTACATAATTCACTTTTTTTTTAACAACTCAAATTCAATTTAATCTTTTCTATTTATCTTACACCAATTTTTCACCACCATTCACTTTAGTTATTCTTTAATTTCCAATATACCTAAGTTTGTGGTCTCACTAGACATTAAAATGATAAATAACAGTATATCCATAAATTAAAATGGATTTTATGATCTTATGCAACACTAACAAGTTAAGTTCTTATTTTTATCAAGTCATATGAAGATTTTATTTTTCTAAATGTTTGAATCCACCATAAATTTATCTTAAATCCACCGATCAAGAAGAGTTTTTGATTGTATGCAAAAATAAAGGTAGATTTTCAAGATTACTAGAGCAGTTGACTGACACTGCATAAGAGTGGCTGCTTGTAAGGTGTTGTCAGCAGAATTAACACTTGACAAGTCTTAATAGTAAACTGATCCCTCTGACCCAATATAAAACTTTCTCTTTAACACCAAACTATACCAATTAGTCGCAATATGATTTTTTTATAAATTTGTATTGGTTAAAATGCAAACAGTTTTACTAAATGCCACTACTCCTGCAGGGTGGTCACTGGTCAGAAATAAACCCAGGAAAAGTACTTGAATTTTGCCATCTGTCAAGAATTTAATATCAAGGACCACTCTAAATAGCTTTTAGAGGCATACAAATTTTGGAGGAGGACCACTCCAAATATCATGGATGATTACTTATAAACAAAACTTGCTCCAGTTAATAAAAAATCAGAATAACTTGTTCAAAATCTCACAAGCGAAGAAAAACCTTTTTCAAAACCCACTTTTCTTTTGTCAGTAAAACTGGAAAATATGCTGAAATGGTTATTTTTTATGAGTTGCCACCCTGGTCAAGCAATACCCCACGAGTCACCACTGATGCATTTTATATGCTAGTTTAGATTGTTGCAATTAACAATTTGCTCTTCCATACAAATAAATGTATTCCATTAATAAAAGCAACCACATAAATTGGTGGTCACATGGTCTAACACACCACTTTCGCACTAGACTGAATTGCTAGTGATGAGATCAGTACTCATACCATAGTTGGGTATTTGTAAATGGTTTTTCACTTTCCTTCCACATAGATGGTGACATTTACTTACAATTCTATATGTTTCATTAATATCCCATTAGTGTGATACAATTAATTCAAATGGTTAGGAAGGCACAATGCACACACAAAATACACAATTCATACAAATTACATGGTATTTTTGCCCCATAACATTTTACCAATTTTATCCTCATTACTGTTTATGAATGGTAACAACATCACCCACTCCTGCCCAGATGGTCTAAACCCTAGGGCATCCCTCTCACAATTAGACTAGATTGTCGATGGCGGGGAGATAGAGGTTTGGTCCCAGTCGGGTGTACTGAGGGAGGTTTTCCCTTAATGTTTACCACTCTTCCTCCACTCAAATTTGGGTACATTTTCTCTTAATTCAACCCTCTTAATCCTAACATTCTAGAGTAATTAGTACATAGGCATATAGCCCAAACAGGTGGTAAAACACAATGCAAAAAAAAAAAGCAACTCTCATTACATATTAACCAAATTAACTTGTCATCAACCACGTATAAGTGTAAAACACCAGTAGTTTGAGTGGCCATTCTAGTCTAGTACATGAATATGTTATCGTTCAGAGTGTTAACATTATTATTGACACACTAATAATACCTTATTTTGTAAACTCTGAGTTCAAGGTAACCGTATGTCTGTCAAAACATACATTATAAATGTAACAAATCATATTCTTCACTTTTCACAACATCCGGATCCAACCCCAACATATTGTATAAGTGTATTTGAACAATAATGATAAAACGGCTTTGAAAGTTCCCTGATATGGTTTTGTAATTGATAGTTCATGTACTTATTTTAATGAATAAGTACTAATTACTTATCTTTGAATGTCTCCATACTTTTTTTTTTTAAATCCATCGTTGCTTGTTTACTTTAAAGGAGAGGGACCTTAGGTTGTAGAACAAGAAATGGACCGAGACTGGTAATGAGAAAGTCAATAAGAAGTCGCCAGCAGAGTTCTCTATCAATGAGGCAAACTTGTTTTAAGTTTTGAGTGCTTTTAGGAATGGGGCCATGTAAGAGAATTTGAAGTGTAAATATGCTGCATTCCAGATTTACTTTTTCATCACCAAACACTTTTTTTTCCACACAAAGTTGGTTTTTAGACATAACCTAGAACTTTTTTTACACTAATGAGTTAAGGATGAGGTATATTGGATTTAGTTTAAGTTTTCCTTTATTTTCTTGGAGGGAGAGTGGAAAACAATTTTAGGGAGAAAAAACAACCTCAGTTCACTTGACCAGGATTTGAACCACAATCTACCTATTACAGTCATTGACAGTCTAGTCTATTGTGAGAGTGACAACCTAGAACTTACTAAAGGATATTACAAATATAGAGTGATAAAATGTAAACTTTAATTACATTATTATTACTATTGAATTATTCTCTCTTTATTATTATTTATCACCTTAATTTGTTTCATTGTAATCTCTTGTACACTAAGAAGATAATGTGATGCATTTATTATTTTTTAAACCATGTGCTCCTAGATATTTATAAGTGCTAGCCTATTAGAGTTTAAGACTGTTGGCAAGCACTTTAATAAAAAGGGATGGGGGAAGTCATTATTATTATTATTATTATTATTTGTTTCACATAGCTTGACTTATGATTGTATAAAATTAGTTTTAAAAACTTTTGTAATAGTGAGATACTGTTCTTCCTGCTGTGTTTTTGCTATGCTAAGTAGAATAACTTTTATTTATGTTCCAATGTACAAAATTGACTTAACTATGAGCACCTTTTTTTTTCTTTGAAATACTAGTGCCAATGTTTGGTCACACAAATTTTACAAACTCATATTTGACAAATGGTCATCTATCCATCTGGTCTATGTTTGAGTGGGTCTGTGTAAGATCACCCCTCTCAGTGGTCGTGAGGTTCCAGGAACCTGCAGTGCTGTCATGCTAATATTGACTCTGCCAGCAAGTGGTCATCAGCTCACCTCAAATGCAAATTTATAAATCAACACTTCTCCCCTTACAGGAGGAACGTGTGTTTGGTAAACATTTTCATGGACATTTGAGTTTTTGAACTAATATATCTCATTAAAGTCCATGATGTTATCTTATATAGTACAATTTTTTTTATTTAAAAATGTTCTTTTTCCCAAAACCAAGTCTCGTTCTTCACTTTGGTTTCTAACCCTTTTTCTATGCATATTCTAGGAAAATATCTTCAAATTAATACTGTGTATAATTTCCCTTTTTATTAAATAGGTTAAGTTGCTAATAGTCAACAACAGCAACAAATATCCACATTATTGGGCACACAAACTAAATGGTATGCTCTTCTGGTTTGTCAGTGACAGGCAAGTGGGTTTTCATATCCCGGACGGGTGAACTTAAAATATGTTACCTAAATGTTTTATCACTCTCCCTCCAAACAAATGTGGATATGTTTTCTCTGAGTTCTATCTTCCTTGTCTTTGCCCCACTAGAGTAATTAAATGTATTTAGCTTAGACATCAGTTGGCCCACTGGGAGACACACACTAAATAATAGTATTTTTTAATATTTTTATCCAGTTTCGAACTGAACATTATTGTTCTTACGTTTCTCTTGGGTATCACTTGGAAATGTTAGGTAAAATATAATATGTAGAGTAAACTATTCCTGATTTGAATTTTCAGCTCTCCAAAATATTCATCCAAAACCTGAGCCCATTTATTTCAATAAAGTCATAGTATATGATCTCAGGTTTGTAATTAGCTTCTTGTCAAAATCTCTGATTTACAATTGAGGGCCTATCCGAGTCCTAATTCTAGATACATCACCTGAGTCCTGATTCTATATGCATTGCCTAGATGGGTCTCACTGACTCTAGACACATAACTTAGCTCTCTCACTATGGCTCTTCTTCCTTTTAAAATTGTTTGTATGTGTTTTTGATTTGGTCTTGGTTTTGAATTCAAAATGTTTTGAATTCCAAAATATGAGTTTATTTAAACCAGGTTCATTCCCATGAAGTTTAATTCAAGCTAATTTCAAATTTTATTTTTAAAGATGTGACTGACTAGTCCAAACGAATAAATAAATAGAAAAAGCTGTTCACAATTTTTTTTTTTTTAAATAATTGTTTTTTCAATACATTATTAGCTTACAAGTAGAATAGAATAGAGTTAAATTTTATTTGAATTTTTAATTAGAGCTATTTAATTTTTTATTTTGTGTATCACTCATTTGGGCTATACACACATTTACACTAGTAGGATAAGCATGAGAAAGATAGAACTTAAGGAGCACATATCCACATTTTCTTGCAAGAGTATGAAACTATTTATGAAAAATCCCCCTCAATACACCTAACCCAGGTTTGATCTTTGATCTTCCCTCACCATCAATCTCATTTATGGCATGGGTGATGCCTTGGACCATGTGATCATTGATGAAGTTAGATTGTAATCATAATGCTGTTAGATTCTGTCTTATTTATTATGGCCTTAACTAGCTACTGAGTTCTATCACCGAAAACAGTGATTTATGAAAATCAGAATATAAGTACACAGTAGGGCATAACGTCACAAGTAATAAACAGCCTAACATTTCTCACTTTTTTTATGTGATGTTTGGCTAAGCCACATTTCCCGTAGTGGCAGCTTCAGTAGCTGTGTGTAGGTTCTGCCGCCACTGGCCGTCATAAAAAGAATATAAAAAAGACTAATGTGAGAAAAGGAATACAAAGAAGAAAGCCACAACAGGATACTTAACATCAAAAAATGTGACACTTCCATTATCATTTGTTACAGCTCTGAAGGTCTTCAGGCAACACACACACACACATAAAAAAAATATATATATAAACACTAAAATAGATGTTGCTCCGTGATAAGGGCCAAATTACTCTGCCTTTTGCTATAGTAAAATGGCCCTTGTTGAAGAACAGGAAACCTCCCACTTGCTTAGTTGGGAGAGAAGGGGGTCTCCCACCTTCAAGGTGTGGAGGGGAGGAGGGATGCTGGAGCTCAGGTAGTTGTGGGAGGTCACAGAAGGGCTAGTGTGGTTTTAGCCCTTTGATGACAGGGTTAACTGCTACATTTGGAATGCACTTGAAATTTTACAAGATATTCCAGATTTTCATAAAAATACAAAAGAACTGAATGTTCTAAAGTGGTTTTTTTTTTCCTTTCTGGTTTTCTTTTTTTGATGGCAAGACTAGTTCAAAGTTATTTCAAGTGTTTACTGAGAATATTTTAAAGTGAGTGTTTTAAAAGGTTTCAGTAATATTATTTAGGTTTATAGAAGGTTACATAGGTCAAAATATTAAGTGTGATAAGCACATTCTGGACCCTAACTATTCATATTTTTTTCTATTGGAAATTGTTTAATTAATTTGAAATTGAAGGAACACCATCTTGCAAAGTGACACAAATGTCAAAAGTTAGTAAGTCTGTTTCGAAGTAAGAGGTTTTTTTTTTACCTTGGTGAAGTGAAGTAGGTGCTTGAGCAGGAAGAAGATGTGGAGTGTGGAAGGTGACAGAGGGAGGGGAGGAGATGCAAAAGAGGCTAAGAAGGTGAGGAGGAGACCGGCCATAAGAGCCAGCACCAGATGGAGGCAGACTTGATGGTTGAATACAAAAGATAAACATGGCTCATCTTCTTGGACTCTGGTGGCCTTGCCCCATGTCAGGCTAGCTGTCGCCTCTGGCATTGGATTTCCACCGCTGGTGGCAAGGGAGACGCAACACACACAGTAGCTACCAGTGGGCCGAGGAGGATGTGCTCTTGGACTTGCTCTCCTCTCCATTATAACTTTCACTTTAATTAACACATTATAATTTATTTTTATTAATTGAATTGTTCTAATCAACCTATTAATTGGCTAAATATTGTGTATACATTCCTTAAAAACTGAAGTGGGTCAAGACAAATGATATTCACTTGGCACATGCTGCCCTTGATTTATGTTTAAACTGTGAATGGCTTGATGTTGAATTGTACATGTTAAAAATAATCAGTGATCATTGATTGTTTTGGCACTAAAATATTGTCTATGTGAACTGCTGGCTGTTTTTCTTGTGGTCGTGTTGGCAAGAAGAGCAGGTCTGTGAGTGTGTGTGTTTGTGGTGTCATGGTGGATATTTTAAAGTGCGCACATGTCTGGACACATGGATCGGCATAGAGTTTTCTTATGACCGGGAAAGTGTGTTTTTCCTGCAGATAATTCAGCATGTTGGAGGCTTATCTTGGAGAAAGACTTGTCAAAGGTTAGTTTTTGCAACAATTAACTATTAAATTATTTTTGTATAATTGATATTATCTTTTTATTAAAAGATTATATATTTTAATATAATACACTCCATACTAAAAGAATTCATTAAAATACCAAGGACCTTGAGCTTTAGAAACACAACAAATATTTCAAAAATCTACTTTGTATGGATGTGGTTTTTACACCAAACTATGAATCAAGCTTAGAACAAAAACTCATTATGTTTACTTTTTTTTAAATATTTTGATTATTTTTTTACACATATTTCCAATTGTCAAACAGACTTAAATTTCTCGATTTTAACTATGAATTCCTTTTAATTATATAAGCTTAATTTATAATTTGTTATATTGATTGTATAGCCTAAATATATTGTTGGTTTTCAAAGAAACATTTAAAAATATCAAATCGTTCTTGGCAATTTGGCGTGGTTGACTTGATTATTCTTACACAAATAAAGAATTTACGAAAAAAGGGTATTTAGATATCTGGGTAGTTATCACATATGAAATTATTATTTCTAATAGCAAAGTCATATATGTGCCTGTGTAAACATTATTTAATATCTACAAATATGTTTTAGTGTTGTCAAATTTAAATGTATAAGTTAGTGTAGTTTGATAATTTCTAAGTAAAAGTATTTGTTAGTTTAATCATTTTTAATATTGCACATTTGCTATGGGGTATGTCTTTTGAATAGGAAAACAAGTAAAGTTTTCAAAGGACAGATTTTAGAGTGATGCTAATTTTAATTGTATCACATTACTGTCTCAAATCAAGCAAGTACTTTTAACAGCAATCTTAATCCTAGGGAGGTAAGGACTCTAACCACTTCTTCTCAGGAGGTCAAGTTCGATGCAACAAAGTTTTTGCAATGAGGGAAAGAGATAACTGTCAAGCCTTTATGTTTTTATTAGTGGTGTTTATGGTCGTACATCACTTGGGTGCAGCTAGGTGCAATAAAAGTCGGTTGAGCTGGCTCTCTCAGTTCTTGATGGACATACAGGTCTAGGAACAGTTACTTCCTACTTAGACTGGAGACAGGTGTGCACAGCTAATGGACACATCTTACTAGTACACACTAGTGTTATTACTGATAATAAGTGATAAAACTATCAAATCAGATGAGGATAGCCAGGAAACTGGATGATAGTCAATTAGACTTCACCTGACATTAAAATAAAATTTTAAAATCCTTTGTGGCGGCCCCTGTCAAGAGTGACAAATACAGAAACACACAACTTGGTCAGTGAATAAATTAAATAAGGATTAGAAACCTTTTGATCTAATCTCTATGGCAATTTGATTTTAGTTAAATGGCTACAGTTTTTCATTTACTTTACCAGTACAAACGCTAAACTTGATATATCAAGATACAGGCCCTCTAGTCACCTTAATCTACTGGTTAGTACAAAATACACATTGTTATTTCACTTAAGCATTTATTGGATGGGTCAGTCATACATTTTCACTCATATATGTGCCTTTCAAAACTATTGAATAGAATAAGTTAACTAATCTTACAAACACCCAAAAGTCACCAAATACTATTCAGTCCATACTAACTCAGATTTTTGACTAGAACATATTAACGATACAAAATGTTTTCATTTAGAACCAAAAATAGTTTGCTCACTAGAATCTAATCCATTAAACATTTCTTTAGTTTATACTTTATAATCTAAATAAGAACATTTTCACAATGTAATAAAAAGCTTGTTTTCATTTCAAATTAAATAGGAAATTTAACCAAATATACACATTTTCTTTTTGTGGCTATGAGGAATCCTAGGCTATTTGGCTAGATGAGTTAACTAAGTTAATACTTATTTTTAAGCTAAATGATCTAATATTATAAAGGTATAACCTAGGAGAAGCTCAAGGGTGGTCCCTTCACTCTTCACTTGACCACCCACCACACACACAAAATAATGTAATGAACGAATGTATGTTTATTGGCAATATAAGAGCAAGCTTGATAATGTTGGGAGACAATTTACCAGTACAATCCTGTCGAGTCTTACATAAACCCTTAATAGAATAGAACACAACTTTATTTTCCTGTTGAAGCTACCTATTCTGTTGGAGCGTTAGAACTTTATGATTTAAATGCATCGTGTAAAATCTTCTAGCCATGTGGGCATCCAAGCACCATCGTTAACTTTTATTTGCACCATGTAACTAACAATACGGTTATTAACCAACAACTTTGTAACAAGCCTCCAGCCTGACAATTTGTTTAGTCGTACTTTTCCTAGGTGATTTTTCATATAAGTTCTCTCTATTTCCAGATACATAGTTGTTATTCTTTTTATGTAAATTTTATGGCTTGTGCAATTAGAGTGCATTTAATTTTAAAGCTATCATTACTTTACCATATAAATGCAAGCTGTCTTTTTACATCTGATTTAATCTTGTCCTTATCCAAGTTTGACTGACAAAGATGGAAGCTAAAGGTGCTGCTTCGGTGTCTTTTTGGTCAAGCATTTATACAATAAAGGGAGTAAAAATGTATGAAGTGTAAGGAAGAGGTGGGAAAAAAAGAGAGATAAAAGAAGGCATTAGTAGTGACAAGTTTAATTAATGATCTCTTGATTGCACTAACACAGTCACACACATACAGCAACAAATTGATGTCAGTGCTATATTAGGCACCTTCTGTGCTCTTCTCCTTGAAGCAGAAACTGTTTCTCTGAAGGAATGATTGATCTGAAGGACTTAAGACGGGACAAAAAGGAGAAAAAGATATTAATAAGAAAAAGGAAACTGTGAAGCTACACAACATTAAAATTAAAGTATGGAAAGAAAGGAAGAAGAATAATGTGAGAAACAAGAATGGAAAAAATAAATTTGGCGTGAAGAAAATGATGTAATGATAATGAACAGTGGTTAACAAGAAAGATAAAAAGTTTGTGCATTTATAATCATCGGAATGTTTAGTTTTAAATTCTGTAATGCACATGGTAAGGATACATTATTTGGTTAAACACGTTAAATTGCACGCAGAAGTTAAACCATAACATGACTTATTTTTAATAAATCTATTCCACAATCAGCGGTATGCCTACAGCATTTCGCTCGCTAAACACTTTAATATGTAACTAAAAGACTGAGGAAGTATGAAGATGTTAAAAGTTCTTACCACATAATTTAACAAATATAAGCATGGTGTTTACAATCAAGTATACAATACACCTATATAGGGAGGCATGCACACTAAACATCAAGCTCATCTAGGCAGGTTTGTTGATGATGAAGTTGAAGTTTGAATCCCTGTTAGGTGTATTGAGTATGATTTTTCCTAAATAATTTTCCATTTTTCCTTCACACAAATGCAAGTATATTTCCTGTAAATTCTACCTTGTCAGCCATACTTCATTAGCATAATTACATTATATGAATAACTCAGTTAGGTTGTAAGATGCGGTGCAAAAAAATGAAATAATATATTAATAAAAAGAAATATATATTAACATAGTTGTTGTGCATTAAATTTTACTTTTCATTTCTTGTCATCATACATAAAATAATATCACTACTTTTGAATACAGCACCAACATATTTCCCAAAATAGTATGATTTATTAGAATATATTTAGAAATAATACTAGAAAGACTTGATATTTTAAGTATTTTTTGTGCTAGAGAGTGTACTTGATGTTAATGACTTAAATTATTTTATCCACGGAGACAAAATTAAGAATATGAATTTTTAGTAAAACCTGGAGAGATAAAAAAAGGGGGACATCATCATCATCATCAGCAGCAGCATCAGCATTATATTATTATTATTATATTATTATTATTATTATTATTATTATTATTTATTATTATTATTATTATTATTACTATTAATATTAATATTATTATTATTAAAGAACATTACACTGATATGAAAAAATAAAAATCCATTACAGCTAAGGATTAAACCCCAGTCTCCTGGCTCAAGGCCAATCGCACAATTACTAACTTAAATCTTTTGGTATTATAGCATAGAAGAAAATTTTCAAAAATAGTTTTTCAGTAAACTACCCTTAACTAAGTTTTCCTCATAAAAACACACACATAATATTATTAAATTAAGGTGACCTGGTGGTCTAGGGTAAGGTGTCAGACTTCTGTGCTGGCGGCCGGGTTCAATCCTCGGTCCCGGCACAGATTTATCTGATTTCCAAACCCTTCCTACACCTCTGACAAGACATCTTGTGAATGTGGGGAATGCAGGTCACCACCGTGGTTCGGATTCCACGTTAAACTGTAGTCCTTCATTTCATCTCACAATCACCCTACCATTACACATTAGCGTAAGTGCATATAACCCGAACGGGTAGTAAGACGCGGTGCTAATAATAATAATTATTATTATTATTAAATTATAGTAAAAACACTTTGTATAAACATTATATCCCAAATTGTTCAATATTTTTAACAAATTTTACCCATTTTGATCTTCAAGGCTAATTTAAAAAAATTCAAATTTTCTATAATTGATTGAAGTTAACTACCCTTAAATTATAACATATGAAAAAAATAAACATATATGATTATTTATCATCCAAAATAGTTACCTTATACCAATTGTAGACTATTTTGATAAATCTATTTTAAAAAAATTTCAAATTAATAAAAGAAAATCGATACTCACTAAATTACTATAATTTGTCTTTAGAAAAATCCTTAGAACCATTAAAAAAAAATTGTTTTCAAAAATCATTCATCAGTAAACTACCCTTTGACAAATTTTTACCCAAAAATCAAGTATGAAATGTTATTTGGAAGGTCAAAAATTTACTAAATATCTATTTTAATATTTTAATTATTATAAGAGTTAAAAAAATTTTTTTTTTAATCGTTCATTAGTAAATTACACTTAATTTTAATGTGAGGGTCGAAATTTTTTTTTAGAAAACATCTCTAGGTACTGTCCTATAACATCTAGATATCAAATTTGAACCCAATCCATCAAACCGTTTAAGAACTGTGGCTAGGGACAAACTTATGGACATACATAGTTGTAAAATATAAATTTTTGGTTTGAACACACACAAAACTAAAAATTCATCATGTACATTAAAGGATTAAGTAATTACCATTAATGTGTCAATTTTTTGTGTTAACTCGGGTAGAACTAGACACTCCAGGTAAGATGCTGCTTGCTGTGGATAGAGATGAGGGAAGGACAGCCAAGCACCTCGTATGTTTTACCTTGCTGGTAAAAAGCTCCATAGTTTTGGAGCTGTGACCTTGACTCGGACTGGCTCTGAACAAGTGTGCCCCTGACTTTTAGACGACCACTCCATCATACTCAAAATAGTAAAAATGACAGCTTCCACAATCACTCTTTGCTCAACAATAGACTAATAGGTGGTAGTAGTTTGTATCTGACCTTTACTGGGCCTCATTACTCCATGACCTTCAGAGCAAGCAGCCAAAACGTAATTATAGTGATGCTTTTTTTTATAAGTTTATTTATTTATTTTGTGGTCAACAATGTAGCTGATCATATAAAATCACTCTACTTTCCTTTTGACATGGGAATGAGTTTGATTCCCTTATAAGGTCTTGTAACAGTAATTTTGCAAGCAGTAATTATAGGGCTCTTTATGCAGCATATTTAGGGTTGTATATTTTCCCAATTATTTGCCTTAGAAAACACTATTCACCCTTATAGACTATGTGCACTCAAGCATTCATGTACACTTAATTTATTCTAGAAAGGAGCAATTTTACCTTGAGCGTTTACACTATCTTAAAAGCTACACAATAGGGAAACATGTCTAGGTAAGCTTACATTTTAGGTTAAATGAAGTGTACATTACTATTAATAGTTTAGATATATCTAATCAAGAGACAGGTGTGCATATAATAAGTAACAACTATTTTTCATTATGGGTGCACATTTAAAGTTGCTGATGATGTATTTTTCAACCAAAATATGTACTCATTTTTATTGGACTTGGTTACCTTATATTACTTAAATTTGATTGATTCTTTATCTCTGGCTACAAAGGTGGCATCAGAGGAAGGATATGTTTCTGTGTGTGTTTCAAGAGTGATCAATATCTCAATTAGGTTAAACTGGAGTTCACACAGTTTAAGGCATCAAGTTTTCGATATACTGGATTGCGCGTTTGAGGTTCAATTCTTAGCTGAGTGCTCTGGAGTGGTCTCCCTTCTCCATGCTAGTGCAGTTTTCCTATAAGTTACCCTACCAAACCTTAACTCTTAGAATAATTCATATCCATGGTGTTGAACCTATCATTACGATAATATGAGTATTTTCTGATTTCATAGGGAAATAGAAAAAAAAAAGTTGGCCACACATTTTGTTTTAGAAATTTACATATTTCAATTAAAGTACAATTTATTGATGCTGTAATCCATTTTTGGGGACAAACTATCTGTGAGTATTATTTTATACTATCTATAAATGTTTGAAATTTAATCAAAGTTGTTTCAGAAGTTTCTCATAATTTTGTTCAAATTAATGGTGCACATCTCCATAGTAAACTGTTTATATAAACAATACATTAAGAGACTTGAATAAACCATGTGATAGACCTAAGGACTATAAACCAAAAACAAACATTTTGGAATTAAGGAGCTCTCATAAACTGATATATTTATTAAAACCTTAACAAACAAACTCGTAAGGTATTTCATTAAAATAAGATATATTTACCATAACCCCAAACATCATTTTATTAAAATATACGTAGTAGGTTGGTTTTAAAAGGCGAGCAAAAAAAAGTTAGACCCTACTAAGTTATTTAATTTACATTTAATTTCATCATGTTTGACTTACAACTAGATACATAAACTTATGTTTGGTAACTCATTTTATCTTAAAGAAAGAAAATTTGAGCTTACAAATCTCATTGTTGCATATACACTATTACACCCCCTAAATCCTCTTTTATTTAGCATTGCGTTTTACTACCCATTTGGTCAATACACATATGCACTAATTGCGCTAATGTGTTAGAGATGAGAAAGGTTGAACTTAAAGGAAGGATGAAGTGTACCCACATTTGTGTTAAAGAAGAGTGGGAAACCTTTTAGGAAAAACTACCTTCAATACACCTGATCAGGATTCAAACCCTGATCTCCCCGTCATCTAAGTTTAGTATATTGCAAGAATGACACCTTAGACTATACAGCTACTGAAGCAGGTATATTCCTCTCTTGAGCTAGTTCTATTTAGTATATGTCATTACATCCTATTTCTTTCAGCTCCATTCTAATGTTATCCTCCCATAAAGAAATGTTGGACAAAGTTTATATTATAAAAGTTAAATAAAGCCCACAAATGCAGTAACATGATTTCCCAAACTCATTTTTACTCTGGCTATTTCTCACAGGTGGGAAAGCATTAACCATGTCTTAATGTACAATGTAAATATGTGTATTGCCTGGTAATGTACCTCACCCACAGATATTTTTATGGCAGAAGATGTTCAAACAACTTTTTCATTAAGTCATTAAATTTAAAAAAAATTAAAACAATTAACATGGTTTTTTATACATTGTTAAACCATGACAAATTCTACTTTAAGTTTGTACAACACACATGGGCCATTAAATGTGGCATGTCTCAGTATGAACATAAAAACTAATTTACCATTTATATTGTTAGTTAATGATGATAGAAGTGTATTCAAATTATTTTTCACTGTGAAAATATATCATATTTTGGGCCTTGGTTTATAGTTAAAGTGCTAAGTTACTGAATCTCAGAAACTGATCAAACTAACACCAATAAAGAGTGGTTCCATTCACGACAGGATTAAAATTTAGTTTTAATACAGTATCTTTAGTAAGTGCAGGCAGGTTTCTAGTAAGTGCACCAAAAGTGCTTTCTCTCTTTTATTGATCTTTTAAATAAAAATAGATTTTAAAATATAAGAGCTTGACAAATTATTTATTTCTAATTTCAGGAAACATTAGTTTTTTTATAAATCTATTTGGTTTCTAATTGTATTTGTAATCACTGATGTTTGAGCTTACGATAAGAAATAGAGTGAAAATAACATCACATTGTACAGTTATAACTTTAAAATTAACATCAATGGGTATTGTTTTCTATAGCCTATAAAGTTGTATAATAATTAATAAACTCATAGAAAGTAAGATAGTTGTTTATTACAATGTGTCAAATGTAATTCTTAAATAAAAAGAAAACACAAAATATGGTAATCTTAATGGAACCATTTTCTTTATACTCAGAAACTGGATTTTTTCTATTTGAGTGTAAACCATAAAAGTTTTCTTAAAGAAGTTAGTCCAAGCAATCATATTTAAAATAAAAGTTAGTAGTTTAAACTAATGTTTACTAAGAAGGAAAGGCTTGGTAACTACAATAGTTTTATTGTTCATGTTTCTTACTATTTCTTAATTCTAATTCACATGGCAGAGTTCCTATTATTATTATTATTATTATTATTATTGTTTATAATTATTATATATTATTATTTTTAAAAGTCACATTCTCACTGAGACTTTACAAACAACGTAAATCTAGTAAAATAATTTGTTTCCCTGTGAAAGTTTAAAAAATAAAATGGTGTATTAATGCGAGTGTAAAACTTGAGTTATTTGACACATATTAAAGTTTTTTTCATGATGTTTTTATTGTTGCCTTTACAATTTGAGTGACATGAAAATGGGATGATTGATGGTCCACATCTGGCTCCAAGTAAAGTAGAAACACTTCCGTGTTGGTTGGTTTGTTGCCGCCACACTAACAAATTAACGACATAAAGATTTGTGCCTCACCTCTTTTATCCTTGCTCTTTATCTTCTTCCCATGCACATACCTTTTTTTATTTATATCTTTATATCACCTCGTTTTACCTCACGATCTGTCAAGTCCCCACCCCCAACTTGAGTTGGTAATTAACAGTAGTTGTCTGAGAAAAAACTTTGAATAGTGAGTCTTGCACCATCTGTTGGTTTTAAGACTGTCCAGATGTCTTTTTACACACCATCCCACATACCGCGTGTTCTGGTCTGTGTACCTTTCCAATTTGCCCATTTAGAAGCAGAGACTGATGGTCTGCCCCTCGGGGCGCTCTGTGTCCTCTGGAGAATGCACAGGTAGCGTGGAGTCTTGTGAGTGA
Source organism: Timema cristinae (assembly GCA_039000515.1). NCBI lineage: Eukaryota > Metazoa > Arthropoda > Insecta > Phasmatodea > Timematidae > Timema > Timema cristinae. The sequence goes on from JBCFYV010000012.1 coordinate 7,563,201, forward strand.
ATTCCCAAGGACAGGAAAACTTGTTCCCATAAAGAGTCAATATTGACACAGTGTGTTGTAGTTGCTCTTGAGCAGTTCCCTGGGCGACAAAGCTTTGTGATGTTAGCTCAGCCTGCCAATACATTGTTATTAGATCTTTAATACATGTATCCCCTTTCACCAGTCATCTTCAATGCTCAAAAACGTTCATACAGTATAGTTATTAATAATAATCTTTATATTGGGGGAGGTTAACACAAATTCCTTTTCTTACAACTAACCACCACAATTGTATATAAAATAGACTTATTTATTAATAAATACTATTAATATTATTTTATCTAATACATTTTAACACCATTGTTTATGACTTAATCTATAGTGAAGATGAGGAGGGTTGTAGAAAATGTATCCATGTTAGTGTGGAGTGAAATAGAAAAATTCCTCCCCATTGCACCTGGCCGAGATTAAAGCCTTGACCTCACCATTACTGGCTAGTTAGTTTACTGTGAAGTTGACACCTTGACCAGCCTGATCACATGTTCACGTGTATACTTTTATTAACTCTATGGTTATTGATTATCTTTGCAAAAACAACTGGTTCAAATGAATCAGCATTTGGTTATCTAGATAATTAAGAAAATGTCTACACATATCCCTCATATGGGTGTCAAATGGACTCGGATGTTGACTCGCTTACCCCGGTTTGTTGGTGGCGAAGTCAAGGTTCAAATACAGGTCACCTGTACTAAGGCTAATTTTCTATAAATGGTTTCCCACTCGTCATTTACATAAATACAGGTAAATTGATGCAGAGTTGGACTGGGCCCTCCAAAAGGGGGCAGACCTTGGATTTTCAGAGGGTGTACAATATTATGACAAACTCAAAAAAGTTTCCCTTTTAATTGTAAAATAACTATAGAAGTGCTGGTAGAACCCAATAATATTCATTAATAATAAATATTAGTGGTTATTGGCAGGACTTCCAAAGTGAAAATATTTTTGATTTCCCTATGTGGCTCAAGGCATTGTTGAATATTGTGAATTTCATAGGTTATTTTTAATAAATATAGTGTCAAGAAAAATTAATGGGATGAGTGAATTTTACTCCACAAAACATCTATCATTTAAGGAACAAATTGTAAAATATCTTGTACTATAACTGTGGCAAGGATCCTCGAACTATTCAACATCATTTATCTTGAGAAAACTGGGTATGTCTCAGAGAAAAGGAAGGGTTGACATTACACCCCAAATTAAATCAACTAAACCTGACGTGTATCAGCACCGTCTACAAGTCCCTCAAAGCAACACACACTCACATTTCAAAATAGATTTTCATTTTCACACCAACATATCCTAATTATAATAAGGGAGGGATGCTGTTGTAAATCTAATTTATAATATAATAATAATACGTGGGATCTTCACCTAATATTACTAGTCAAAATAAATTCATTAGAGAAATTATAAATGGAAAAGAGAGAGAGAACATTGTGATCAAAACTTATTTCAGTGAGGGAGCTGTGTTATAATCTCAGTAAGGTTATGTGAGTACGAATTTGAAGGCCTACAAAAGACTCTCCCTTACTCAGTAATCAAACAATAGTTTTTGTTGTCTGATAACTTAAATTTTCTTAATTCTCACCTAAGTAACGAAAAATGACACATACATAAAATCAACACCAAACTCAAGGCGTGAAAACAACTAAACAGCTGATTTCCACTGCCCCAATCGCAGCATAGCTACGACACGGCCAAACAAATCATGGAAGAAGTGTGTCCTACTGTCACTGGGGGCTGATCACCGCTTGTTGCTAAACATATCTTATTGTACTCATTTAAATTTAATTTTGTCTTCATGGCTCTGCCTTTTCTTGATTTTTCGAATATTATTTGGAATCTAAATTTCTTATTTTCATCATTGCAGTTTTTTTGTGTTTTGTTTCACCAAGAGGAAGGCGGAGTCTGGGCTGAGTGTGCAAACTCGAGAAACATGAAGGTGCACAGGGTTGATGGCCGGCGGGCCAGTCTGAGCCTGCATCAGTGGCATTTCATGAGTTGGAACATGGGGGTACTGCTTAGGGGACTGGGAGGAAGGGGGAGTGGTATTTTGAATGAATATCTAATGGGAGGATCCAAATAAAGTTTTCTTTAGACATCTTATAACTCAACATATTTACTAAAACTAAATAATTTATATGTTTTCTTAGCAAAAAGATAATTCAACAAATTATATAACAGGTATAGATAGGACCTAAGTCTATAAACATTTTCTCATTTGTATTTGTTATATATACAACTAATACTACTACTACTACTACTATTATTATTATTATTATTATTATTATTATTATTATTATTATTATAACTATAGTAATAGGCCTACTACACTTCTCAGATACAAAAAAAGTATAATTGTATATATATATATTATTTTTTAAACTATATATATATACACATAGTGTTTAAAAAAATAATGTGTTGTAAGATAATAACAAAACAAAAATTTTTTATACATAAAATTATCTACAACTTAATCAAGATATCACAAACTTATCACTATGCTGTAAATAAACCTATAGTAATACTGAATTTAAAAATAAAAAAAAATAAAAAAAATCCTGTGACTATTATTTACTTAACATAAATATTAAATTATAAATTAAATGAAAAATATTACAATTACAATTAAAAGGATCATAATATTACAAATACACATTTATGGAATGGGAACCAAATAACGTAATTTTATATTTTAGTACATTGTCCAAGCTTCAGTGACATCAGATGCACCCTCTGATCTCTAATCTAATTTTTTTTCAATGAACCATTCATTATTCGTTTCCCCTATAGGTTTAACAGTTAAACATGCAAGACCACATTATGAATAAAAATATTAGTCGCACAGTTCAATTCAAATTTAAATGTGGCTGTCAACTGGATCAGAAACTCTTGCATCTCCAATCCCACCTGAGTATTTGGGAATTTTCTCTATGCCCCTCTTCTGCTTCTATACTCCACAAATATACATGGGAGCTCAGAGATTTTTGAGCCCCTGCCGCTTAACCTCATGAGAACCTTTAGTCCAAAACATCACAATTACTGTCCATAAAAATTATGTTAATCTTAAAATTTCAAAAATATAATACTTTAAATTGTACTATGGGTTTAACTATTAAAATAAGATAGAATGCATCTAAAATTATGGAGGGTTCTGATAAATAATTAATATATATAACTTGAAAAGGTGGGGAGAATCAGTGAAAAGTAACTATATACTATTATAAAAATATTAATAAATGAGGAAAAATAAACGCAATAAGACTCAAAGAGAGAAATCGCACACACAGAGATATACATAAACACACCCTCACTGGTGATTAGCTGATATTAACAAAATAATAATCACTATATTTTACACACCCATACCAAGTATATCTCTAAATACACCCTCAACACATTGGCCGACTTGCCACTGCCATTTGACCTATCTCCTTTAGGCAAGGTATATCTCAAGTTTAGGTAAACTTTGAACTATTTGTGAGCCATTGCTTTGGCTGCTGTTGCAGATAGTATTTTCAAGGTTACATGTATTTCTAACATTAGACGAAGCATTGAATAATATTTATTTGATAATTGAAAACACAGATAAAAAACCTGAGAGCTTTGGCCACTGGGTACAAGCATTCTTATTAAATTTATAATTCTAAATATTTAATACAGTTTTTCTAAAGTTAGTGGAATTCATTTTTTAAATTTGTTTTATCATGATTAGATTTAAAAATTTAAAGCTATTATGATAGGTGCTGTAGGGTTCCCTTTTCACAGTAAGGTTAATTAAGAGTATGCATGTAAAAAAATTATCATTATTAACATGACAAAGCATTTTTAGTTCTATAGACATCATAATAAGTTTATTTACAATAATGTACATGTTGAGATTGTATTTAATAAAATAAAAAAACAAAAAAGAACATTACCTTGCCGAAACTAGCTTATCATTCTGAGTGTGTTGTTTTGATGTATGTAGTTCCTGTGGGATTCTCAATGAGGCTTAATTTAAATTTAATTAATAAACATCTTCATTGAGTTGACTTTAATAAACTAATATACAAATATAATGTATGTTCATATTTAAAGAAGAAAGTCCTTAAAGAGTGCTAAAGGAGTTTATACTTGCTTTAGAAAGTAGTCAAATTGTTGCATTGAAAAAAGTATGACTTAAGCTATTTTCTACGGTTCTAGAGATATAGCTTTTAATCTACCTTGTTCATCCTGACATCATTAGCATAATTCATATAAATATATATAAAACCCAAACAGATACTAATACGCAGTGAAAAAATATTCCATATAAAAGTTTGAACTTACAAATGGAAACTGTGACTATTATTTCTAGTTAGACTTGAGCTAAGACAAATTTATAATATTGATTATTCATCTTGGGTGTTCTTGGGTAAAGTGTTTGCCTTAGAACTCATTGTTTGTGGGTTCATACCCAGCCGGTGTTGATGAATTTTCCTTGAGCTTTAAAAATGTGTAGCACAACTTCCTTCAGGGGGAGAAGTAAAGCCATCGATCCCATGTCGATTGTGGTATGTAAAAGAACCTTGGAAGGTATGTTAAAACACCGTTCCTGGCAATCGCTCATAAACATTCTTGTATGCTGATATATAATCAGTCAGCCCAGAAAGTGCATGTTAAATACTCAAATACATAATTTAAGTTAATATAGGATATACTTTCATTAATCAGACATTTTTACCAAAGTTCATTGTTTCTTATATATTATGTATATGTGTCGGGGGGGGGGGGGGGGGGGGGAATCATATTATATACAATCTAAGAGTACATTGTCTCTCATTGCCATTTCAAAGTGTGACATGTTGTGGTCTTAAAATTAAGATTTAAAAATACCGGTAAATAACACCTTCTACAGAGATTGCCCCCGGGCTACTCAAGCTATGGCCTTCATTTCATATTGCTATTTCTCAATCTGTCAATGTCATAAAGAGTTTGTAATATATGTATATACTTGACCTGCATATGAACTCATAAGGGGAACATTGTGGCTCTTGGTAACGGTGTGATGCTGAGCGCACACTCATAATTGACAACCAAAGGTGACGTAAAATAAAAGGGCAGCCACAAATAAATGTTGTTGAATTTCATATTTTCTAAGAATGTGAAAAACAAAAATGAATATATTTTTCCCAAATCCATTATTTATTGATATATTTAATGTAATGTAAATTAATAAGATTTGTTACAGAACATTATGAGAAACAAGTATAGAAAAAAAAAAGTAAATACCAGATATATTACCCTATCCATTTTTTTCTAATCCTCCCTTTTTTTCTTCCACTTCTGCTTTTCTTTTTGTTCACCACAAATCTATGAATAAGGTGCTATACATAGTAATGAAAATCAATAACGTATTGAAAAATTTCCATCAGTTCTAAACACTAAACACATTCTCTTATACTTGTGAACATTTCTGGTGAAAGCTTATTCCTACACCTACAATAGTATTATTTTTTTCTTTAGTAATATCCTCTGAGCAATAGAAAGTTTTATACCTCACTTTGCTGTTTTTATTGAAACCTTTCACTTAGTACTTTTTATATATGTATATATAAATGCGTTGAATATGGACTATTAAATTGCATAGGTACTTAAAGGTGAAATTTAAAAAAAAATCATGAAAAATATATGGTAAAGATACCAATAAATTCATCACACACAAAATAGCAAGTCATTTAGACATATATTACTATAAATATGTCATACATTGATTAAAAATATATTCCTAAAAAGTAACACTACTGCAGTAAATAATTTTCTGACTGACTACTTTAAGTGCCACTTTCGAGCCATAGTGTGGCATCACAAAATGTCAACCTTTCACATGAGGGGCCATACGTGAGCCACAGATCACAATTTATTTAATTGCTGTGATGGATATGGAAGAAGCTGTAATGGTATGATTATTGCTACATATAAGAGTTGAAATATGGGTGTGCACAAAATTAATAGTTTTGAGATTAACATACGAAAATTTGTTTTCACTCTTATTTAGAAAGTTGATATAATGACTTGATCATTTATAAATAAGTTTTTTTTAAACTTATTTAATTGTTTTACAATAAGAACTAATATATTATACATATTAAAAGACACACAAACATTTAAAAACAACATAGAATGCTTATACAAACTTAAATATTGAAAAAAAAAAACACATTGGTGAAGCAATCTATCATTTATATTTATTTGTACATATTTGTTAAAAAATACTAAGCATAAACTTGCTGAAGTCATCTTGTTGTACTTGTATACATTTAATAATTAATTAATTAAATGTTTCACTCTAATTTTTTTTAATTGCAACTAGTGACATAGACTGTGTAAATACCTTATCATAATTATTTAAAAAATGTGTTACTTATTTCAAAATGTCAGTGAAATACTATAGTAAATTAGTTGGTAATCAATTATGAGAGTCATAAAGTTCTAGACAGTCTTGTATTGAACATATCACATCTGTTTAGAAGACTGAACCATTTTAACACAGTGAATCACACAAGCTGTGTCTCATGTGAAAGCACTTTATTCAACTGCAGGTGGTTACTGTGGCTCAAACACAGAACCTATGAACAGTTACATTGGTTTTGCTGTATCACAATGTAGCTAGAAAGGCATAAAAAAAAATGCATCAACAAAATATGTTTGGTATTCAGTCAAATCATGTTAAATAATAAACTTGTATTTATGTAAAAAGATTTTTTTTTAAGTTTAGATGTGGCTTCTCATGATCAAATAGTTATTTGAAAGGAAGTTATAGTGATTAAATATTTATATTAGTCCAACATTGATTTGAAACATTTAAAATAATTAATGAAAATGTTTTAAAGTTAGTTAGGCCTATTTAAAAAATGGTATTACAATTTTATTTAGAAGCTGTATGCCTATGATATTTTATTGGACCCATCACTAGCATTAGTTTGTAAATCCAATTTTATAGAGTTTATGAGCTTATAGATGATACTAAGAAAATCCAAATGTGACATTATTAAGTTGAGGGAATGATTTTTTTTTATTTCATGTTATTTGTTTATTGTCTTTAAAATGTCAAAAAATGCATAATTGGTCAATTTGTTATGGTTTAGGCATATTTACATTTGTTTATACTTAACTATAACTGTAACTATAACGATAACTATAACTATAACTTAACTATAAAAACAAACAAAAATATTTAGTTATATTTATAGTATATTTATAGAATTTGATATAGCAGAGTTTTTAGTGCTTGGAACTTCCTGATTGTGTTTTGTATGCATTTTATTGAGAAATATAATTTTGACATATCTTTGTATTTTTCTTTGTTTTTAAACTCTAACTACAATAATTTTAACTAGGTACTATGCCTGTTTGAAGAATCTTGTTTGGATTCAAACAAAATACTATATTGGAGACATGATCAAATGTTATTGCTTTCGACCCAAATATGCGCTATCATACAGATCCTGAATTAAATGCAGTTCCTGAAAGAAATGAAATGACATTTACTAAAGATTGTCTTAATACATTTTGTGTCAGTTTGTTGTTTATTTTTATCACTCTCATCTGAGAAAACACTAAGAGGAAGGTGAATTTAACTAAATACACAAGAATAGGTCTGGAGAGCGAATGTGGGTAAACATCTTGAGATTGTGAGCTTGGATCATATTGCAACTTGCCAGAGCAGAGTCAAATGTACCAGCTCCAAATGGGAAAAAAAATTCTTGTAAATTTAATCTTCAAACACACCAACTTCATAACTTAATTATTTCAAAAGAAAAGTTTGTGTCATTCAAAAACAAAAACATGTTATTTATTTATTTATTTACCAATTTACCTATTTATTTAATAGTTTCGACACACAATTGCTGTCACATGTCATTCATTGGTGCTGACCATCTAGTTGTTGGTTAATGTTTCCATGATCCAAACTTTCTTTTACAAAGGTGACTGATATCTGAATGGTCTTGAATCACTGTCAGGTCTTTATTGTTTCATTATGGTGGCCTTTAAATGGAGTACAAAGTCGTGAAGGTAGTAAATAGAGGTAGATGTGTTGCCGTCCTGATGAAGTATATTAGCCATCTGTCATGTGATTTTATTTATGACTTGGTCTTCTCTCCGAGCTCTCTCCACATTCAAATTGACCCACATCTTGCAGTACCTGGTTGTAAATGTTTGACTTCAAACTTAGCTATCCCACATTGTCTAAGGGGCAACCAATGTTTTCTGCTTGCAGTACAATGCATGTATAACAACTGTGTACAGTTAGCTTTTATGTGTAGCAGTACTTTAATTAATAGGTTACAGTGAAGAGTGATCTAGAATGCATTTTTTGTTAGGGAAAGAAGTAAAATAGCACAACAAGAAAATAAAGTTTGTATTGCTTTATAATGATCAACACATTACAACAATAAAATAAACCTATTAATATTCTTATTCATTTAAAAACATTGTATGGATGTCTTCTACTGCATAAGTCACAACACCTGGAGGGTGTGGGGGTAATAACTGTGCTCATTTCTGAATATTTCTAGAAATTTAACTTTGTAAAAATCAGGAAAAAGTCAGAAAATATTAAAATACTTTTCAAAACTTTCTGATGGGAATAAAACAGCAAAGTATTTCCTTACGGTATGTACTTAATTTCTGTTCTTGTCATCTCGCTGATTATATTATTTCATTAAAGCTTAAAGAAAACATTTATTTGTTCATCCCAGTTTTATACCTTCATCATCCCTTCCTCTTAGTTTATAATTAATAAACATTTGGTTAGACATATGAATAAACAAATTTGTTGATCTAAACGAAGAATATGATGAGAGTCATAAAAATACCACCTTCTTCCTATTTGTTTAGCAGATACATTTTTACTTATGATTTTACATCTTGTATGTGTGTAAATATTGAACACATTTGATCTCTGTAATATTGTATTACATACATTTATAAACGGTTTTTCTTTTAGTAAGTACTTTTATTTAAAAAAAAATCCCTTTTCACTTTATATTTAATCTAATTAAATGTGAAAATTAAGTTCTCCTTCTTAAGTTCACCCTTAAACATGGGCTACCTGCAGGGTCTACCTGTCTACCATTTGGGAAAATTCAGGAACACAAGAATTAGCTGGGAATTTGAAGTGGTCAGGAATTTCTTAGGTCAAGTTGAGTAGGTACCTGGCTAGGTACTTTCTATTCTATTTATTATATATAATAATTAACCCCCCTTAGAATTGAAGGCATGATATATGGGCCTGTTAAGATCATAATCAGTATGGTCAATTTTTCTAAGTTTTTACATCATACCATGTGGAAGCCTTTTTTTCATAATTGATAATGCAATAATATTATTTTCAATTTATATAAAACATTTTGGTCCATTGTTTAAGTTGGCAACTAGTTTTTATCGGAGCCCTGTTTATAGTAATGCTCACACAAATTATCTTGTAACTCGTGATAGCGGAATGATGTGTGGTCTATTCTATGTCCAGGGCCGCATGCCGTTTGTCCGTGCCATGAGCATGGAGCAACGTTGGCAAGACCTGGCCAACCTACTGAGCTTACCGGGCCCTGTGGACGCTGCAGCCGCCGCCAACATGACACATCCCTTTGCCCACCACCATCATCACCACCATTACCACGGGGTAGCTTACCCCCTGATAACAGCCGCAGTGTACTGCTCCATAATGCCACCTTGGCCCCACCTGTTGGTGACCTCAATACAACCAGCCCTTACTCCTCCGGCAGCATGAGTGAGTTTTTATTAACAAAATTATGTCACACAACTAAGCACCACTAAATTATACTGCATCATCCCACACTATGAATGAAAACAAGTTTTTTTTGTCAATAGTTGCATCATTGTGACTGTTAAAATCAACTCTTTCTTTAATTTATTCTGATCATATATATAATAGAAAACTTATAATGTCCTTGAATATAAAACAAGAGGTGAAATATGAATTTTATCCTTTTTTTTCTTTTTTTACTGTTCCTAATAAATAATAACATTAAAGGAAAAGTAAAAAATAAACTTAGGAGTTGACCAATGGAACAAATTTTTTTATCAACCATGTAAATCTTTTAAGACTTTTAAGTAATGACCCGCCTTGGTGGCGTAGTTGGCTAATGCACTAGTTTTATGTTGAGCTAGCCTGTCGAGGATAATATTGGAGATCGAGGTTTGAATCTTGCTTGGGTGAACTGAGGGTGGTTTCTCCTAAATGGTTTTCCACTTTCCCGCCACACAAATGCTGATTCACTTCTCTATATTCAACCTTTCCAATTCCCAACACATTAGTGTAATTAGTACTTAAGTCTATAACCTGAACAGGTAGTAAGACGCGGTGCTAAGTATTATTATTATTATTATTATTTTAAATGTATGTATTCTTGTTATTAAAATATCAAATCTTCTTAGTCACGTTATTAATTATGTTAATACTTATATTTCTTAGCCCAATGTTACCGCTATGAATAATGGCATCCATTACCTATTCAAACGATTGTTAGAGTAAATCTAATTAGACCAAAGTTGCTACTATATTAATTTAACCAATATTACATATTTTTTTCTATAAATAAATATTCTTTATTAGTAAAGCCCAAGGGCATTGAAAGCTAATGTTTATAGCGGGAGTCTGCTCGAAAATGTTACTATACTGCTAGCCAATAAACCCTTAAAATTTTGGGGGAGTCCAGACCCCTGGTACTTAACACCCCCTTCCTTCCACATTTACACCCTTGGATTAAAACCAAAGTATGTAGACTAGGTTTAATACTTTTTTATTCCAGTTGTTACAAGACTTAATAAATAAATTCCTAATGTTTAGCTTCCAAAACACCAACAAATGTATTTACACTATTGGATATAGTTTTTATTTTCTTAACTCTTCATTATAAACAAGTAAAAAATAAACACGATGGTATCTCATTATGTTCACCTTTCCAGTCCATCAAACTCTCTCAATGCTATTCATAGGACTTTTCCTATAAGCTACTCTCTTGATCTTCACATATTGGATTATTATAAATATCCCTCAATCATACCAATTCAAAAATTAAGTCACCATTTTACTGGATATATATATATATTTATAATTTACATAGGTTACTTGTTAGTAAGTATAATTGCAATTTTCAAAATTGGGACTTTTTTCCTTCTTCTTTTTTTAATCTCTTCCCCCCCCCCCACCACCACACATTATGATATTGTGTGTATGTGATAACTTAGTACATGACTATGATTTTGCAGTCGGAGTCTCTAACCTTGGGTCAGCTGTGGCTACATCTATGAACCTCACCAACAGCAGTGAGCCTATGGGGGACACCACTTCAGCTGCATTCAAAACGGACACTACCCATGATATGATGTACTATCAGGTAAGACACTTTTAACTGGTTTCCATACAGAAAGAAGTGTACACTGGTCTAAAGTTTCAGGGAGATGAAAATGCTTTGTACAACCTGCTTTTTATTTAAACAAATTCCATTTACATGTTTTTGGAATTGGCATTACTTATAAATTTACACATTCATTGGCACTACCCTCACAATAGTCTAGACTGCTGAAGACTGAGAATCGTTACGTGATCCAGGTCGGTTGGGTTTTACTAAATGGTTTTCCACTCTTCCTCTAAGCAAATGTGTATACACTTTCTCTAAATTCAACCTTTTTAATTCCTGACACGTTAGTTTGGTTAGTGCATAGGCATAAACCTTAACGGTTAATAAGACACGGTGCTAAATTTAAAAATTATAATACAATTTCTATTCTAAATTCAAACTTTTTAATTCCTAACACATTAGTTTGGTTAGTACATAGACATAAACCCGAACGGTTAGTAATATGCGGTGCTAAATATAGAAAATATAATACATTTTCTATGTCCAGCTATATTTTATTAAAAACTGTACTGAATTGTCCCTCACAATTAAATTTTTTTGGCTCCAGGTCTCTACTCTTTCAATTTAAACACAAATTGTGTGTGTGTGTGTGTGCCGCGCGTGCGTGTGTGTGTGCCGTGTGTCAAATAAGCAAGTTTAAAATAAAATACAGTGAAGAAATAGATGAATCAGTTAGATCTTAGGCACCACTTTTCAACATTAGCCCTTATCTTATGGAAAATTATCTTTGATTTATGCAGCCATTTTCAAAACCATAACCACTGCTTTATCAAGATCTAGATGTATTACCTATTCATTAAAGTCCTTACCTGCAAGTGTTAAGTTTGTTCAATTGTGCTTTAATATTATTCAAAAGGCTTGGGTTTGTTCTCCTCTCTGCACTGAGAATGGTGTTTTTTCCACTCTGCAGTTTCCTATACTTTACCAAGGGGAATTTAAATTTTCTTTAAAATCTGTTCCCTCCATTCTGTTCCTTTGAACATATTTTAACTTATGCAAAAGAAACTAAAATACATTACCAATATAATAAGTTTTTAATTTAGAAACTGTTAGTTGCTATCATGTTATTAAGTTGGGATGGAACGAGATGCAAGAAAAAGCCATTGTTTTTGTGGTTTTAATGGAAAAACTTATTTGGATGTTTATATATATATATATATATATATAAGACCCCTTTTTCTTATGGTATGTTCTTCAATATCCGTCAAGGGTGTCTTAAAATTTAATGACAACTTTTTATCTTCATTTAAAAGTTTCTCATCTAATGCGCTATGGTCATGAAGAATATTTGGGAAATGTTGATATCATCATGTGAAAAAATTAAACTCCATGTTTGTACTGCTGGAGAAATATTTTACTTATTTTAGCAAAAAAAAAAGTTTTGCCATAATAACTGCAAAAACACTGGCCTTTTCTGCGTCCCATTCCATCCCACCTTAAGTGTGTACTTTCTGCCTCCTGACATCAATATTATTATATCTTTTTTAGCAGAACTCTACCCCTGAAATAAATCAAACCACTGATGGTTTCCTGTCATCCATATTGAATGATGAAGATCTTCAATTGATGGACATGGCTATGAATGAGGGTGAGTACATATTTAATATTATTGCGTGTGTGCACTGATAAACCAAACATTTGATTATTTTGTGAAGCATAATGATTTAGCTATCATTCCACTGAACCACTATGAACTTATGCACTTTGATGCTAGTACTCAAGGTGCATGTCGGTGTAGCGAATCTAAAACAATATGGACAAACAATAATAATATATTGATGAATATTTGGAATATTAGGATTAATAGGCCATGAAACGAACTCACACACGCATTGACATAGTGTAAACAGTGTATTTAATATAATGTATGACAGAAACAACTGACCCGTGAATCCTACAAATCGTTAGAAATTTTAATGATTTACAAATAGACCTACATTACACAATATAGGCCTAAACTGTGAATTAAGGTTTATTTCAATCAGGCTTTCAATTTTAATCAACCCCAGCCACCCCTCACAAAATACTGTTTAAAATCCAGCCAAATTAAACAATCTAGACTCATATTATTGTTTAAAATTCAAATCAATTAAAATTTGAGTGTCTATTAGTTATTTTTAAAAGTGTTGCTAGAATGAGTTAAGTTTATAAAAAAACATGTGATATATACAGATTAGGCCTAATTATCCTTGGATACAACTTTAATCATCATTAAATGATTTTTTATTGTATTAAGATAGCAAAAATAAAAATACAAACGGATATTTTTATTAAATATTTAAAAGAATTATAAAAACTAAGTTAAAATCAATTTAAAAATAAATAATGGATTAGCAAGTCGCTATTTGATTCTTAAAACTCAAAAGCTTACTAAATGATCATATTACCAGAATCGATTTTAAACAAACAATCGATATACAATATGTACGCTGGTATGATAAAATAAAATTTTATCGCTTCTGACTGTTGACAGTATTTATTTTTCATGAAACCCAACAAAATGCATAACTTAAGGATCGTATGAAATAAATTGGGTTCTTTGCAAAATGTAGATAGTTAAAACCCGTTGGGTAGTAAGAATTAACAGTATCTTTATTTTAATCATCACGCCGGCGAGTAAAATTAATATACGTCATGGCGGCTGACTTTGTATCATCCGTAATGTGTTCTTATTTCTGTTAAAAAAAAGCCGTAATTTGTTTTATTTATTTGAGTTTATTTGTTATTCTAGTTTTGGTTTTCAGTTTTTAAAGAGTTTTAATGTGTTTTATTAAAATATTTACAAGATTGTTCATGAGGTGAAAGTTTTAGAAGTGAGCATGTGCCAAAATGTCGAGTTCAAGTTTCCCATACAGGTGGGACGGTAGGGTACTAGGTACCGCACGTAAGATTTTCCACACCAACAATTTTTTTTAAAGAAGATTTTATTCATGTTTATCTCTTGTCCGACAAAATAAATATTAGATTAAGTTGTGCTTTTCAAGTAGGTCTAACTAAGTAATTTTTGAATTCAAAATATTATGCTTTATTTATGAGGTGAAAGATTCGATCATCGAATCCAGTAAAACCCGAATCCTCGAATCTCAAATACTTGTCAGGATTCGGTGGATTCGAAGATTCGAGTGGCCCACCTCTAATAAATATAATATATAATATTAAGGTAAAAGCCCAACCAACACACTTTTGTATTCCAATACTTATTCACAAATTCTAATCAAATTTCTGTAACATTTAATAGATTTCTAAAGTACTCAAATTTCCTTATTGCTAATCTTTTGTCATTATGTCTGCTACTTGTTCATCATAGCTACATACTGTAATTTAAAATCACCACTACTAATTAAATCTCTTACAAAGTGATGCCTCACATCAATATGTTTGGACCTCTTCGTCTCATAGGTTTGTGCCATTTTCATACAAGATTGGTTGTCTTCAAAGACAATAAATGGTGTTACACAATCAAGACATTCATCAAATAACTGGATTAAAAACTTACATTCAGACATTCCAGCAGAAAGAGCCAGATACTCAGCTTCACTACCAGATAGAGCCACAACATTTTGTTTTTTGGAACACCATGACACAACATTATCGTTTAATTTAACAACAAAACATGTAACACTTTTCCTATCAATAGGATCACTAGCATAGTTTGAATCAACAAAAGCTTTAACATTTATATCTGCACAAATATTGATTTTTAACATACTTCAAACCAAAATTACTAGTATATTTGAGATAATGAACAACATTCTTAAGATAATTCCAATGAGTTTATTATAACAATTTTGAAACCTTCCAAAATAAGATACTGCAAAACAAAGATCTGGCCATGACCCTAGCATCAAATACATTGAACTACCAATCAATTCTTTATGTGGCACTTTATAACTTTTCCCCCTTAGCCCTTTTGTAAATTAAATTTTGGTTGTACCGGTATTATTGAAATTTTACAATCATTCAACCTAAAATGATTACATTTTTGTCATTAAGATTCTTTTGACTGGTCAATATATTATTCTCTTTCTTTTTAATTTCGAGACCTAAAAATACCAATCTACCATCAAAAGTTAAATCCCCAATGTCAAGAAATTCATTAACTTACCCTTTACACAATTAACATCATCAATTGAGCTTAAGAAAATAATAAAATCATCAACCCAAATCAAAATATATGTAGAATCATTAAATTATAAGCATGGATCAACCTTGGATCTTTGGAAATTTAACTCAACAATCGGTTAACACTGTCGTTCCAGCACTTTGGGCTTTGTCTCAAACCATATAGGGCTTTCACCACTTTACACACTTCACCCTTTTTTATGTGTAAGCCATCAGGAGGGTAAAGATACACAACTTCTTTTAATTCGCTTTTTAGAAAAGCTGATTTTACATCTACTTGATGAATGAATAAATCACTCTGAACGGCAACAGACAATAGTGCTCTAAGTGTCACCAACGAGATACCGGAGAATAAACATCTTCCTCCTTCAAAGTAGGTTGCTGGTAACCTTTAATTACCAAGCGGGCTTTCTTCTGAGCTACACCATCAATTGTCTTCTCAGTAAACACCCATCAAGATTCAATTAAGGATATATCAGGTGGAGGCTGTACCAATTCCCATGTCTTATTGCTCTTAAGAGACTCTAACTCTCTTTCAATAGCCTCCTTCCAACCATCATCTTGTTGAACAGCATCTTGATAGGACCTAGGAGTTTAAATTGGAAGATAACCAGCACTGAAAGCCATAGCCATCCGACTTCATAATCTTTAAGATGTTTTGGCATTTTACTCATTCTTTTACTGTGTATTCTTCCAGGAACTTCAGGAACATCAACCGTTGTAATATCAGAGTTATCAGGATCAGGTTCTTTTGTCTTCAAATCCATTTGATCTTTGATATACTCTTCTACATCTGAATTTTTGAGTCATGATTTTCAACATCTTTAGTTACAATCTTGCTCTCATCAAAGACGATAGATCGAGCAGTGGTAACCCTTTTAACCACAGGATCCCACACTCGATAGCCATTATGATAATATCCTATAATAATTAATTTCCTTGAACGAGCGTTTAATTTCTCGGAACGATCTTCTTTGGGAATGTGTGCATAAGCTGGGCAAACAAAAACTCTAATTTTACTCAAATCAGGCTTATAACCATACCATTTTTCTTCAGGGGTTACATCTCCATGTAACACCGATGTAGGAGTTCTATTAAGCAAATAAACAGCCAATACAACTGCTTCTCTCCATATGTCTTTATCTAAACCTGAGTCAAATATTAGGCACCTAACTTTATCTAAAATTCTATTGAGGCGTTCATTTGCTGAATTTTGTTCTGGATTTCTTGGAATAGTGTACATTACATTAATACCTTTAGCTTCACACAAGTTTTTAAAGTCACTGGAAATATATTCCCCACCATTATCACAATGCAAATTCTCAATTCTTCTATTAAATTTAGCTCCAACCATAGCAATGTACTTTCTGAAGTATTCTTCAACTTCACTTTTCCTCTCAAGTAAATAAACAACTGTAAAATGACTAAAATGATCAATAAATGAAACAAAATAGTTTTTACCGTCATGTGTAGTTGGGGTTATTTTACCACACACATCTGATGAAACAAATTGCAAGATTCTTTTTGATTTTTGTTCTTTTGGTACACATTTCAAAAATGGTGCTCTTGTTTGTTTTCCCTGAAGACAGACCTCACATAATTTACTACAAGGAAACTTAGACAAATGTCCCATCCTTCTATGCCACAAGTCTGAAGAATTATCCACAAGATTTACTTCACTCGAATTCAAATTCATAGTGACAAAATACAGATTGTCGACAAGATTCCCTTTCAGAACAAGTTTGTCATTCTTCAGAATAGTCACACATTTATTATGAAAAATAACCTTTAAGTTATTTTCCTCAAGCCTTTTAACAGAGAGCAGGTTATGAGACAAACTGTCACACGCCAACACCTTATGCATTGTTACACCAATACCGTTGCTAGTTAACAAACATAGATTACCACATCTATCAGAGTTAACTATTTCACCAAGTAGTTGGCTAACGCGCTTGTCGTGTTGAGCTCTACTGCTGAGGACAGGGAGATCGAGGTTCGAATCTCGGTCGGGTGAACTGGGGTGGTTTTTCCTAAATGGTTTTCCACTCTCCCTCCACGCAAATGTGGGTTCACTTCCTCTAATTCAACCTTCCCAATTCCTAATCCATTAGCGTAATTATTACTTAAAGCGTATAACCCGAACGGGTAGTAAGACGGGGTGCTGAATATTATTATTATTATTATTATTATTATTATTATTATTATTATTATTTCACCAACTTTAGCCACACTAATTCGTGAAGAGATTTCCTGAACATCAAATAAATACTTTGCATATTCAGCTTGAATTAGATGGTTTGTTGCCCCACTGTCAACAACAAAATTAATACTATTATGATTATTTGACATTCCACAACTTAACTCAGTGTTACCATCAGAGTCTGATACCAAAAATGAAATTTATTTTTCTGAATTTCCAGCAAAATTGTTTCTATTTGGACATTGTGAACGCATGTTTCCTTTCTGATTACAGGCATAGCACCTACCGGTAAATAATTTAGGCTGCATCACCCTATTTGGTTTCCACAAATTATCATTCCGTTGACCAAACATATTTGCACGATTCTTTTTAAACTTATTGGTATGCCCTATAAAAGAATGGCTTTGTGCACTTGAAACACTTGAACTACGACTTTTTAAATTGCGTTCTTCTTCTGATAAAAGCTTATTTTTTACAAAGTCTAACATAACTGCACTTGTATTAGACGTAGATAAAATGTCAATGGAAGTCACAACTGGTAAATACCGCTCAGGCATAGCTGCCAACAGTTGAGTAATACACTCTTGTTCTTCAACAATACCTCCAGAATTCCTCAATTCAGCTACTGTTTTATAAAATTCAATGATAAACTCATTCAAGTTTGATTTACCTTCAAAATACATGTTTCTTAATTTTTTCTGAAGTTCAATACGATTCATTATGCCCATTTTAACATATGTAGACTTCAAAGACGTAATCATTACTTTAGCAGTACTTGCATTTTTGATTTTTTCTAAAACATTATCAGCCACGCATTGTACAATCAAATCATTGGCTTTAGCGTCTTTCATCAAAAAGTTGTCTTTAATTTTGGAATCCGCCAATACATCCGGTGGATCAACAGTCACCATTTCTAGCACTGCATTCCTTCCCAAAAGCCTCTCCAGATGATATAACCAGTTTTCAAAAGCATTACCATCAAAAGGTTTTAATCCTGGATGCGTATGGGATACAGATGCCACCACCATGTTGAACTTGATCAAAACGTAGGTCACCATTACACCGTTTTCCACGAATCATACAATTACAAATATTAATAAACACTGTTACTTTCTGGGCCCATAACCTATTAGGATTAATAGGCCATGAAATGAAATCACACACGCATTGACATAGTGTAAACAGTGTATTTAATATAATGCATGACAGAAACAACTGACCAGTAATCAGACCAACGAACTACTAGCAGTAAGATACAGTTACAGGGAGTAAGATATAGAGATAGCCAACATAACACAAACTTTGCAGGGTTGCCAATAAAACCATATTAATAATCTTAAGGTCAGATTTACAAACTCATTCTCTTTCTTTGTGTTTTATAATGAGAAATTATTCTGAATGTTAGAATAAATTTTGGCAAAAATACAGTTTTGATACAATTTTAATGTCTTTCAAATGCAGTCGAAATTCACTTTCATTAAAAATAAAACACTATAACTCAACAATTTCATGTTGTATTTTTGTTCTCCTATAACCATAAGTATAATATTTTTCATCTTTATTCATATGTGGGTTTATATATTTACTTACAATATGGCATCAGGATGTAGAACTTCATTGCCGCACTTACAAAAGTACATCATCTAGCCCTATCTTGAACTAGCTTATCCATTCCAACTCACTACACTTTCTCTTTAAGGCCCATACTAATGTATCCTCCCATATTTATCTAGTTCTTCCCAATGGTCTCCTCCCATTTGCGCTGCATGCTCTGCCCACCGTGAGCTATGAGACCTGGTTATCCTAACAATGTCTTGTGATGAGTACAGGGTATATAACCTCCTTCATTTCCCAATAACTTTGTCTCTTTTTGGACCAAATATCTTCCTGAGCACCCTAAAAATATTCTTGTCGTGTAAGGTAAGGAACCATATCTCACACACATAGAGAACAACTGGTAGCATTGTTTTATATATTCTGAGTTTTACATTTCTAGACAGCAGGTGACATGTCAACAACTTACTGACCTATTATAGGTCTATGTATTAGCAATAAACATTTATTGAGTTTAATACTACCTATATTTAACCTAAATATACTGTAAGATCATTTCACATATGGGAAACATACGGGAAATAGTGATCAGGACATTTGGAACATCAAAATTATTACTTTAATTATGTAAAGGGGGAACACAACTCACACTTTACACTGCTGCCACTGAACAATGAGGTAATTTCTGCTTCTTGTGCTTGTGCTTCTAGCCAAGGTTTCAGTCTATCAGAACTCTTTAAGAGGGAGTGTGAAATGTGCAATGCAACTTCTTAAAAGAGGAAACAAATAAAAAGGGGGCTTAGAGGTGGGGGAAAAAAATTAAAGAATATAACTAAGTACTTAATTTATAATTAGTAAATAACCCAAATGAATAGAAAGATACGGTTCGAAAAAAATTTAAAAAACTATAATGAATTTGTTTTTTTTAAATATTTTTAATTCTCTGATAAACAATGTTTTAACATATGTGCACCTTTACCATTATGCTCATATTAGCCCAAATATGTTCTTATCATCATCACCATCAACTGTGTTCAGCCATTGGCTGGGTCAGTTAAGTAAAATGCATCCACCATTCTTCTCCCCTTACTTGCTTTTATCTACTTCCCCCATTTCTTTTTTGGTCTCCCTTGCAGTTATTTTCTTATGTGTTTGTTCTCCATAATTCTATTTTGTATTGTTTCCCAAACTATGGTACATGTACCCTGTGGGGATACAATGCACCACTAAGTTTTATTGACTATAAAATGTGTTTTGATAATTGTAAGTCTGATATACAAACTAACACAGATTTTTATGAGATGTCATAGACTTTTATAAACCTTTCTTTCTTTCTGTTATGGCTTGGTTTAACTTGTAACTAAAGCTTTGTTAAAATTTTGAATAATCTTTTACAAGATAGCAGATATTTCTTTTATTTTATTTTTAATGAACAGCTGGAAGAGATACATTGATTATGACAAAGCCATGAAAGGGTATGTGACGACACTTGTTCTCTAATTCAGCATTAACTTCGCTGAACCAAAGGACTTAAGGATATGCAGATTATTTTGTGAAAATTGAAATACAAACACCACTTTGTCAACTGCTACAAAAAGGCTAGCTATATTTGTAAAATACTCTGAGACACTTTTTCTTGATTCAAAGCGTGTATGCCGGCCAAGCACAGAGAAGTTATAACAAAATAACAGTGCCATATTCAACCATGCTTAAATGGTTTAGGCATTTATTTAGTTAAATCACAGGGATCCTTATTGACCATCACTCAAGTTAAGTAAATATTCCCTATTTAATTATTTAAACAACTTGTATATAAGGCAGGGACCTCGCAAAAACAAAACAGGAGATAACAAGATACTAAGCCTTGGCCAGTTTATTTAACAATATAACAAGATGTAAAATATAAAAAAAAATATATATCTATATATATATGACATAATATTTAGAATTTAAGCTTGGCGCATTCTTACTCGCTCTGGTCATCAAAACATAGATACTCCTGATTAACTAGTCACAACAATATATCATGACAACTACTTAAAGTACTATACTTAGTTCTCCTAAACTAGCATACCCTACGTTTGTTAACCCACAGAATTCAATATATAAACATATTGAAAGTTACTTGAAATAAATTTCTAATCAAAACAATGTAGCATAACAAATATTTAAATTACTAAACTTAGTTTCCCAAAACCTACTTTGTTTAACCTGCGGAATTAGATATATAAACATATTGAAAGTAAATTGTCCTAAATTTCTAATCATAACATTATAAAATGACAAATATCTAAGCAACTAATTTTAGTTCTCCAAAACCTATTTTGGTTAACCTGCGAAATTAGATATATAAACATATTGAAAGTAAATTGTCCTAAATTTCTAATCATAGCATTATAACATGACAAATATCTAAGCAACTAACTTTAGTTCTCCAAAGGCTATTTTGGTAAACCAGCGAAATTAGATATATAAACATATTGAAAGTAAATTGTCCTAAATTTCTAATCAAAACATTAAAGTACAACAAGTATCCAAAGTACTACATTTAGTACTGCTAAACTGTTCACATACTGGAGAATCAATTTATAACCTACAGTCTACCATTTAACGATGCAATACCTCTAACTAGCTCGTCATCATTATGTCAACTTACATTGTTGGGAGTATTAGTTCCTCTAACGGCTAGTGGCATCAAAGAGTGATTTTTCCCATGTCAAATACTCGCCTTTATTCATTTGAATTCAGAGGGGAAAAAAAGGGGGTTGGAATGAATAGCCATAATTCGATATCATATTGTCCAATCGGCGACTAGAAGACCTCATCGGCGCCTGCGCAGAACGCCATGAAGTCTTGGTCTTGGATCACGGGGGGGGGGGAGGTGGCGAGTACACGACGATTGAGAGCTAGCCAAGATTATCAGATCGCGCACGCGCTTTATTCACTGCCATCGATATTGATGATGAAACAACAGGTTGTTCTTCCAGGAAGTTAGATAGAGTTTGTTTTGTTGTGTGAGTGGATCGTACTGGTCGAAAAAGCTCGCCTTCGGCCTCGAATGTGTTCTCCGACAGGGCAGTAAAACAGGGTGAGTAGCCAGGCGAACTACGTGGTGGCGGTGTAGTATGCGACCACGGTACAATATAAACAGAGTACAGAATATAATTAGGTTTTGCTTACAAAACTCTGTATACAATAACAGACAGAGCTGAAGCTTGCTGTTACAAGACCTTATCTCACACATACCTATATAGGTCTTAGTTAATCTACACAAGTATATTTTTTAATGTTGTACTGGACAACTCTTGCCTTCAGGGGATTTCTTAAAATTACACTCCACTGTGTGATATAATAAGAGGCTTTCAATCATTGATATCAAATGGTTCTGTAGGGGTATTAATGAACATATACTTTACTCTAACTCAGACTCACCTGTTTGGCTCATTATTAAACACTTGTTGATACACTGGATTGCCAATTTGGTGTCAAGTCCATCTGCTCTACCACTGCTTATAAAATGTTTCCCTCCAATTGCTGCATTTTGATTGTCCAATAGGTGACCTGGTGGTCTAGGGGTAAGGTGTCAGACTTCTATGCTGGCGGCCGGGGTTCAATCCTCTGTCCCGGCAAAGATTTATCTGATTACCAAACCCTTCCTTCACCTCTGACAAGACATCTTGTGAATGTGGGGAATGCCAGGCCTCCACCGTGGTTCGGATTCCACGTTAAACTGTAGGTCCTTCATTTCATCTCCCAATCACCCTACCATTACACATTAGCATAAGTGTGTATAACCCGAACGGGTAGTAAGACGCGGTGCTAATAATAATAATAATAATGATTGTCCAATTATTAAAAAGCTGCTCCAGACTTTATCCTTTATGAAAATGGTGTCATAGTCTGATGATACCGATAAGGGACTACTTTTGCCGAGTGTAGATGACAGCATTTTTTGACCATATACATTACCAAAAATATAAAAACTTGTTCATAGTAGCACACCTAATCTCATGTCTACTGTAGCGAATTTAATTAAATTTTATGAAAATAAAAATGCAATTTTGTCAGATTTTTTTGCCACTTTTGTTAGAATTTCGTCCATAATTTCACAACTCAAACTTATGAGCACAACAAAAAAAATACTATGTAATAAATATGTATAGACTTTTATTGATATGTTTATAACATTCTTCTATCTTTATATTATCATGTGTGTACATTTGTTTTGATTTCCAAACAAAATATGCTATGTATGGCCTCTTCTAGCAATAATTTAGGCATGTGCAAAAATAAAATAAATCCAAAATAAATATGTTTTGATGATTCTATATAATTTGGTTACATATTTTATTTTTTACATCAAATTTTGTGCAAAAACAATTGTTTTGCTAAATCTCTCGTCCGCAAAACAGATTATTTCCAATTGTTATAAATATTCTTAGATTAATTGTTACGTTAATCTTGTAAGGCTAAAGTTCAACTCTTAGGGCAAGACCATACATAATTGGGACCTGGTTGTTGCAACCAGAACGACAACATAAATCCTAATTTATTTACGTGTGGCAGAATACAGGTTGGATGTCACTTATCACACACACTTTTGAAATACATAATGGGTTGAATCAAGGAGATACATTTCCCATTACTTTTTAATCTATTCTTAGAGTATGATATTAGGCTACGCAGATGATTAAGCTTTGTTGGGCAATTGTAAGAAAGCTGTTGCAAGAAATGTAGAAATTTTATTAAAAGCTAATAAGGAAATAGGTTTAATAGTGAATGCCGAAAAAAACTATGTATATGATCACACAGAGAACACAGATTGGGAAGATAATTTAGAAATTATTTAGCGCAACATATCATTTGACAGGGTTAATGAGTTAAAATATTTAGGCACAATTTTAACTAACAATAACGATATTAGTTTGGAAATTGGGAAAATAATACAGTTGGGAAATGCATGTTATTACTCGGTCAGTAAGTTGTTAACATCTCACCTTCTGTCAAGATATGTAAAACTCAGAATATACAAAACACTAATTTTACCGATTCTCTACGGGTGTGAAACCTGGTCTCTTACCTTACATGACGAAAACAAATTTAGAGTGTTTTAAAATTAGGTGCTTAGAAATATATTTGGTCTAAAAAGGAATGAGGATACTGGGGAGTGGAGGAGATTACATAATGATGAACTATATACCCTGTACTCGTCACAATGCATTATATGGACAGTTAAGTCTCATAGATTGTGGTTGGCAGGACATGCAGTGTGAATGGGATAATCTAAAACCTTGTTCAGAGTATCGACTGGCAAACCCATGGGAAGTCCTAGCCGCTGATGGGAGAATAGCATTATAATGTACCTTAAAGAGATATGGTGTAATGAGAAGGATTAGATTGAACTTTCGAGTTCCTGATGCCACAGAGTAAGTAAGTACTATGTGGGTGACAAAGGCATTCAATTTGCAATCAGGATGCTGTCACTAGCTAGTAATGGTGCAGTAAGGCATAGGGAAGGGTGTTGAGTGTTCTGGCAGGCTACAAGAGGCCTAGGACTGTACATATGATTAATCCTTAACAAATTAATAACATACTTTCAAATACTTCTTTAGCTAGCTTTCAGTGGAAGCTCAAGTGTTGAGGTAAATTATTTATATTTTTAGTATTGGTAAATTTAGTACCAAAGCCATTTCAGCTACATTATCGATGATTATGTGAAATTGAATTAAAATATCAGTTTGTACTTTCCATTAACATGTGCTTAAAATTTTTTTAGACAATATCTAGGAATCTATTTTTGATATATTTAAGTTTGTAAAGTGATCATCCATGAAATAAATAAATAAAATTTAAAATAATAAAATAGAACGAAAAAAAATTAGTCTGAAAAGATGCCTTTTAAGGCAATCCCTGTCTCCTGAAAATAAGGTACAATATAAGAAAAATGTTTCAAATTTATCCAAATCTGTGGGTGGACACTTGACCTTGACGATTTTATTGGCGAACGCTGTTGGAATTCCTCGCATATGCACCAAACTATCAAACCAGAAATCAGCAGGTGTCCTGTTGGCAAGCGTTAATAATTAGTTTATTAGTTATATTCTATAACTCTGTTTGTTGGCTGGGGCACTGTTTGAGCGCTAGCTAAGAACACTGTTGGGCGGGATTATCCTACTTCTAATATTTATACAATATCCAAATCTCAGGGGGTCAATTGCCCCCCTGGCCCTTTCCTGTGGGTGCACTTGGATTATAAAGATAGTAACAATCAGTATTTACGATACAAATGTTTTTACTTTTGTGTTAACAAAGTTATTATATATTCAACACCCACCAAAAAAAAATGACATGATTTTACATTTAATAACATTGTAACCTATATCTTCACAAATTACGTGTTCTGGATACCCTCAGTCTTACTAACTGGAACTTCTGACTAACATTTAATAAAAACAATAATCTAGAATTAAATGGATAGCTTCATTTTATTTTAATGTAGTTGCAGTAGCCCAAATAAAACCAGCCGACTGGGATGTAATATTGTAGCCCATTACAGCACTAGTAAGGCATATATATTTAACTATGCTGTTGTTTTTTCTGAGGTCCTGGTTATTAGTATCAAGATCTTTTGCAGATGCAGAACTCAACATAATTATTAAAATGCCAAACAACTTCATTGTTGTAACCACTTGTGACAGGCCATATTATATGTTCTAAATACTTTCTTTTATGTAAATATATATTTAATCAAATCACTTTGGAAACAAGTCACATTCAACACCACATAATACCATATATTTTAAATTGGGTTTTGTTTTTAAATAATAATACATTTTCCATGTAAATGGTTAGGAAAGCTAAATAAAGTCTGTTCGATGTTTGAATTGTTTTCTGAAAGGCCCTTTTTCCCCTATCAGAACTCTATTATATAGAAGGATATTGGTAGGAATAAATACCTTTCAGAGAGTAATTGCTACCGTGAATGGTACAATGTTCATGTCACTGGGGTTAACATTCTCATGAACAGAATACTTAAAAATATTCTATCCATCAACATATGTTCTTAAGAATATTAATATTAATATTACATTAATTTTTGATAAAACTGTTTTAGCTCATACATCCCCACACCCTTCACATTTAATTGGCCATCATTTGTAAGCAGTATTTTCACAAAGCCAAACTAATTTAGGTTGATTCTGATGTTTCATTTCTCTCTCCATTTAAATAATATATTTGTTCTCTTCACTAATACATTTCTTAGTATATATTGAACAAACTGTAGCTCTCTGCCCATCTGTAAAGACAAAAGTTCACACACGTAAATAATGATTGAAGTAGTTCAGGGATTTTGGAACATGTCACAATATAGTATCTTCATTAAAAGTCCAACTGCTCATTAAAAAAGAAGTGTGAATGCTGATAAACAAGTTTCTTTATGGTAGATAAATTAGTTTGTAAAACAGAATGCTAGTAAGTAATAGGGGTGGCTCATGTTGATTATTCCAATTATTTACTTAAGAACCGGTTTCAGTACTAAGTTCAACAATTGGTTTTGCTTTATGCGTATTTACACTAACGGAGTAATAATAAGGAGGGGAAAACCATTCAGGGGAAAAAACTCACTACACCCGGCCAGGATTTGAGCCCTGACCTCTTCACAAGTAATCTAGTCTAATGCAAGCGTGACACCTTAAATGGTACAACCACCGTTGCAAGTTTTTATTCCTAGAAAATTAGTTCTCAGTTTATTTTTATGCTACATAAGTTTAAAATTGGAGATGGGTCGAATCTTAAGTTTCTAGAATCCACATCTTAAATTTTCTTTTGAATCTTGAATCCAAATTTTAATCCTCATCTCTTTAAGAATTAGCCATTTCTGTTAAAGTGAAAATATTTAAAATTGAATTGAAAAATAGGGGAAAGGGGGGTGGTGTTGGCTTGGTTCTATTGACAAATGCTATTTCGTTTGTTATGTCTCTTACGTCTTAAACAACAACGATATAACTTTTTTAGTAAATTAATTACATCAATACAATTTTGTTACTTTCCCAACTACACAGGTCTTTGTAATTCCTTTCACTAATTGCTTAAAATAATGTTAAATAAAGTCAAGGTCTTCATAATTGTATTCAAGATACTTTCTTGAATCTCTCAAATACCTCAAGACTCAGGGGATTCGAGGAATCAAGGAGTTGAACATCCCATCTGTATCTAAAAATTCTTAATAATTACATACAGAAAATAAAATTAAACTAGTTGATGTAAATAATAGTTTCTTTTTTCACTATACATAATATATAATTAAATAAAAATGATAGAACTGTAGATAAATGAAGAACAAATAAAATTAAAAACATTAACACACATTAACAAAGACTTCAATATTTTGATGCGAGGAAGATGCTATATTTTTATTTATTAATTTAGCACCACATCCTACTACCCGTTCAGGTTTACACTTAAGTACTAACAATGCTAATGGATTAGGAATTGGGAGGGTTGAATACAGAGAAAGTGAACCCGCATTTTTGTGGAAGAAGAGTGGAAAATTAGGAAAACCCACTCCCAGTTCACTCGAACGATAATCGAACATCGGTCTCCCTGTCTTCGGCAATCTAGCTCAACACGAAACTAGCATGTTAGCTAACTACGCCACCAAGGTGAGTAAGATGCTGTAAAAGCATCAAAATATGGAAGTGTTGTTAGACATGTGGTACTATTTATTTGTGCTGCATTTTTCTACAATTCCATCAAACTTATTGTACATTTCGATTAATGCAACTTATACACCTGTTGATAAATTTTGAAATTACCTATTATATTACAGAAAGACAAAAACCTTGGCACATTTCACAAACTGACATATTTTCACATGGTTATTTCTATCATGTTTTAAGTAGTTTTTTCCCTTATTTTAATGACTTTAGGCTGTTTGTGCAATTAAGTCAACGTGATAGCCAAGAACAGAACTAATTGAACTGAAACTGATAACATTTGGGCCAACCATCACTAATAAGTAATAATACTAAGAAGTATACTTTACAAATATATTCCACAATTGATCTCTTCTCTCCATGTGAATAGGAAACATTTTAAATTTAAATACAATTGCTGTACAGTGTTAGATAACTGGACATAATATTGTGTTTGTTTATATTTACAATACAGTGTGAACTGCTAAAATTCTGGCCACATCCATATGAAAACAAAGTATCACTTTCTATAAATTGAATTTATATTTTTAAAACTTATGTTAAGTTAAGTTAAGAAAACCTCCTCTTGTAAATAATTGACTATAAATATATTTATTCATAACAAATAAATAGAGGGTATATTTTAACGATTGCTATGCACACTAAACATTCAAGCTCAGGTTAGCACTAGGTAGTTTGACTGAACCCTCCCCTGAACTGGGTAGTCAGAATTTGGTGCGAGCCCCGGCATTATGAATTCATTGTGGTTTCCCATATTATGATTTTACCATAACTTTTTCCAGGCAAATGCCAATAAATTACCTTAAAAATTCACTTTCCTAATCTGTGTCCATAATTTAGTTTAAGTTGTAAATAGCTTTGATAAGTAGTAAAACACTTAACAAATATTAATGAGAGGGGGAGTTGTCCTCACTTTCAAATAAAAAATACTACTTTTGATTGACCTTGTATATTCTCAGCCACTATTCAGCCACTATGTCATTAGCATCAAGAAATGGCCCAAAAAACTAAACCCCTTATTTGAAGTTGTCTTTTGAAGAACCTATCCAACAGTACATTTTTAGGCTATCAGTAATTTCTAATGACTTATCACATATTTAAATGAGAGTATCAGAAATATTGCCTTTGTTCAGTTCTATTTGTTTTTTGTTTTTAAATACACATGACCATTAAATTAAATTAATAATTAAAATTAAAAAGTAGTTTCAGAACTTTTATGATTAACAAAATTTTGGGCCTAGTATTGTCAAGAAGTTATTTCAACAAGAAATATATTTTTCTTGCTAAAAATAAATGGTATGACACAATCATACATACTTTCACATAAATTCTATTGCTATAGGAACACATTTTTCTCAAATTGTTTATCAGTAAACTACTTTTAAATGGAAAAACATTATTTGATAATAATATGAACATTTTTTTGAGATATTACTTTCAACCCCTTCAGTGTCAGGTATTTTGTGAATTTAGTGTTTATAATATCACATTTTTTAAGAATTTAGGGCTAAAAATCCGTTTTTTAAACTCATTTAAATTATATGTAACTTAATTTTAACTATGTATCTCTCCAGAGATTTTTGGAGCAATATTTAGAAAAAATTTAGGACTTATTGATGATTATATGTACAAGGTTCCTACGGTCAGGAAAGTCAGGGAAAAAATAATATTCAGGGAAAGTCAGGGAAGCTTTAAAAAGGTCAGGAAAGTCAGGGAAATGACAATTCATGTCACACTTAGAAAAAAATATATATAAATTTTTTGTATTTACTGCATCTTAAGCCACTGCCCCAATGAAGAAAGCTGAGGGGAAATTACCATGCTCTAACTTGCTGTAACACAAGTTTTGGTAGCATTTTGTTTCAGAAGGTGAACGCAGAAATCTCCTGGCCTGCACATGACAATTCTTTTAACTTTAGTGATCCATTGTTTTGGTTCTTGTTCAAGGTTTGGCATCGTTATCATTGGATACAGTGAGTTAGGACTGATTCGGCTATACCAACAATGTCTAACCAAAAAAAAACGTTTTTAACCAGCTCTGGCTAAGCCCAGAGCTTTTTGCTGAATTCTCATACTGGATCAGTGGCATTGAAAGTAATAAGTGGCAGGCATTTTGTAAAGTGAAAATTATAAACTTAATTAATATAGGAAACCAAGCATTAGCTTGTCATGCAAAAGGAACACTCATATCAATACTCTGAAACTTTGACAAATCAACGCTCTCTTTTGACTTTTTTCTCAAAAAAGTCAAGTGATTCAGGTTCGTCGAGCTCCCCTGTTTCAATAGAATCTCTGGCACACAAAGACATTCTACCTAGTGGTGATTCGGCTAGTTACTTGAAGAGTTTTTTCTGTTTGATCGGAAATCGTAAAACCGCAGAAGGAAGCTGTTACCAATAGTGAATTTAGTATAGTGCCTCAAAGAAACCATAACACTTTTGTTATAAAAGATTATATAACTAAGGCGGAAGTAATTTGAGCTATGCAAGTTGTTTACAAAATAATGTCTTTTTCAATTCGTGCAATAATTTAAGTACAATTTTTCAGTTGATGTTTCCCGATTGTTTCATTGCCAATGCCTTTACCCTTGGTGGAGACAAGGCTGCATGCTTCATTGTGCATGGCTTGGCTCCATTCTTTCATAACAAATTACTGGACCGCCTAAAATCATGTAACAACTTTGTAATTTGTTTTGATGAAGCGTTGAATAAAGTTATTCGAAGAGGACATTGTAATAAGATTCTGGGACAAGGAAAATCATAAAGTCATCAGTCATTACTTAAGCAGTGTGTTTTTTGATAGGAGCATTACTGAAGAATTACTGAAGCATTTTCTGGATGGTATTTCTCCTCTTCCACTCTATAAGTTGATACAAGTGTCACTGGAGGCCCCAAATGTCAATTTAAAGTTTATAACACTTTTTCAGGAACACATCAAATCTGTCACAGACAATGAAGTATGTAGTTTGCTAAATCTGGGAACATGTGGGCTTCATGTTGTTCATGGTTCCTTGAGAACAGGAGTGGAGTCTTTTGATTGGGATATAAGTAGCTTATTACGTTACCTGTACTACCTGTTCACCGACTCTCCAGCTCGTCGAGCATTGTCTACCCAGTTGACAGGATGTGCATCTTTTCCATTGAAGTTCTGTGGTGTGTGGTGTTTAAAGAATGCAAAGTGCTTTCAAAGGGCATTACAAATTTGGGACCATGTTGTTAAGTTTATCAAAGAAGCAAAACTTCCTAAAACAAAACCTGTAGAGACACTGAAAAGAGCAGCCTGTGATCCATTCCTAAAGTGTAAACTAGCTTTCTGCAGGGCAAGACAATTGCAGATGAATGTCAGTCAGCCTTTCCTGCAACGGTTCCAGACATAAAAACCAATGACTCCATATCTTTTTGAAGCTGTAGAGAAACTTCTAAGATACCTTATGAATCGTTGCGTGAAACCTGATCTGATGAAGTGCACGGGTCCAAAGTTACTGTCTATCGACACAAAAAAATCAGAGAATTTGATCCTTAGCAAAAATATTGATGTAGGATTTGCAACAAAAGGTTTGTTAGGAGAAACTGCAATCACAGTAACAGAAAGACAAAAACTAGAATTTATACACGAGTGCTGCAGTATGTTAACCACCATGATTGCAAAACTACAAGAAAGAAGTCCCTTAAAACGGAAATCTCTGAGAGGTTTGTCTTCATTGGACCCTTGTGTTATTCAACATTCACCTCAACTGGGCCAGAAGAGGTTTTTTTTTGTGGAGGAACTCAACCATGCCAATATCATAAATGATTTTCTGGCTGAAAATGCCAAGAAAGAATACTTGCATTTTTGCAACCTCAAAAAAAATCTCAGCTTCAAGAAATAGGTTGTCCTTATAATCAGTTTAGTGATGAAGTAGGACTTGACACTATTTATGATAGCTTTCTAATAGGAGATCCAAACTACAAACATCTTTGGGAAGTAATAAAGATTTGCCTTGTCTTGTTGCATGGGAATGCAACTGTTGAAGGTGGTTTTTCAGTCAATAAATCTTTACTGGTTGAAAATATGCATGAAAAAACAGTCACTGCACAGCGTCACATTCATGATGAGATACAAGAAGCAGGAGGGATTAAAAACATACACATTAGCAAAAAGATGTTGGATTATGTGAGAGGTGCTCGGAAACGCTATCATGAATATTTGGAGATGAAGA
Organism: Timema cristinae; assembly: GCA_039000515.1. Lineage (NCBI taxonomy): Eukaryota > Metazoa > Arthropoda > Insecta > Phasmatodea > Timematidae > Timema > Timema cristinae. Next base: position 7,595,442 of record JBCFYV010000012.1, read on the forward strand.
AGACAAGAAGAAGGCAGAAAAGAGGAAATTTCATATACAAGCTAAAGATTTAGAAGGAAAATGAAAAAAATTAATGATGGCAACTGAAGAGAAACGAGAAGCAGTAGAAGTGGAGTTGCAAGAACCGAAGAATAAACAAGCTTCACTTTATTAAATATAGCATAGTATCTTATTGTATGCCTTTTGATAATTTTAATAAAAATAAAATTGACTTGAGACATGAATAATATGAAAGCAGACACAGTTCCTCCTGTTGTGAGCTATTCAGTTCAGGATATGTACAGTTTAGGTAAAATAAGACTGTAATGATACCAAACTTTTTAGTTTTTTCTTAGTGGCCTGTTATTTAGTACGTATTTCTGCACATGATACCAAAGTGAATCAAGTTTGTTACAACTTTTTGATAGGGTTAGACATATTTAATTACTTTTCCATCATTTTCCCTGAACTGATTGGCAAGACGTCTGCTTTCTTATTCTTCCATGAGAGGTGAGGCAAAGTCGGCTGTAGGGGAGGAGGAGGCCGAAATAAATGTATTTAAATTAATATTCTCACATGTGTAGTATCGTAAAGTTATAGTAGAAATTTTATGAGAAATTGGTCAGGGAACTTGAGATAATAGTCAGGGAGGATTTTTTTTACAAATACTGTAGGAACCCTGATGTAATAAATGGAGATGAAGCTCCTTTAAACTGAAATCTAGGGACTGTAGGGTTACAGACCAGTCAATAGACTCGTCTTCTGAAACACTGGACACCTTAGTTAAACTTATATCACTATGCGAGACATCGATTTCGATTTCATCCAAGTCGCTAAACTCTTAATCACTTTCTTCCAGCATTGTAAATTATCTAAAATAAATATCAAAATGGTGGCAAAACATTATGAGGAACGCAAGCAAAGTTAAATACCATCAGTTATAAGCTATAAGTAGTAAATAAATCTGCTGCTAGAGTACAGTGTAAATAACAACTTATCTCATTGCTATTTAGCAGTCTTTTTATGTACTTTTTTTAAACAAAATATACCGGGCTAATTTATATTTACAACGCAAGATTCATCATATCTGTAATAACTCAGGTAGATAAATTTTTACACAAACAGGCTGCCTGTAATAACTTGGGCAAATAATTTCCTGCAAAAACAAGTGGCCCTTAATAATATGGGCAAATCATGAAAGCAGTTCAGCAAAATTATTTTATTCATTTTTTTTAAATTTAAACTTTTATAAAATTAGTCATTAGTTATACATTTAATTAAAGGTCTAGAATCAAAATCCCGATAGGACCTCAAGGTATGACTTTCAACATTTAAATATCAAATTTGGACAACCTACACTAAACAATTTTGGCTGTATTTTGGGTAGTCGGGACAGATATACATAGGAACAGACAACATTTTAAGATCCCATTTAAGTTTGGGGTTACATAAAACATTAAGTTCAATCAAAATCTTAATGGTGAAAATGTATATTATTGCAAAAATTGCTCTATATGATAAAGTAAATAAAACTTTAGATAAAACGCTTTGAAAACATATTTTGTTTGAATAAATGTGTCTGTCTTGTATGTATGACTAGTTTTAGGGCTGATAAGAGAACTAGTTTGGGACTCATACAAGCTAATATTATAGATTTTATTTATTTGTTGCACTCCTCTTTACTACCCATTTTTATCATCCTCATCTTGACAGAACTGATGGGCTAGAGACGAGTAAGATAAAATTCAGATGAAATGTACCCTCAGTTCACCCAGTAAATATGGAGACCTCTAACTCCCCATGATCAGCAAGCCAGACTAGATGAGCCTGGTTATACGCATTAGTGGGTGTTTTATTGTTAAAAGGGCTAAGGGGGAAACCTGTCACTGAACAAAGGCTCACCTATGAGTGACAAATTCTAATCTTATTGTATACTATCTTATCATGACGATATGTCTTAATCAAACATTTCAGTGCCAATGACTTAAACTTCAACCTAAAGGAACAGAAGGAAGGAATGGAATTTTAAATAACTACAAAATCATTTCACCAAAGAGAGGATGGGAAACATACTGTGGAAAAACCACCTCCATGACATTCATTCAAGAACGAACCATGAACTCCTTGTTCAAGAATCAAACTCACTATTCATGAGGATGACCTTGAAGTTATTGAACTAGTTTTTAAATCAGCAAAATTATCAAATAAACATTGTCACGCAAATAAGATTTAGTACTGCAATACAGCATATAACTCAAATGGGTTGTAAGACGCTGCTTAAAAATGTATTGCAATAATGTAATTTACTAAGCAAAGCACAGGAGTGATATTTTCATATTTAATTTGATTTGATTAAAAGTTAATTTCAAACATATTTTAAAAGCTGATTATATACAATCATACTGTTAATTAAAAAGTTACATATTTCATTTCAGTCTTTAAAGTGTGTAGATATTCTATGCTCCAAATATTTTCTCAAAAGACGACTTGAGTTTCAATATTTAAATTGAAACTATTTGTTTGCTGTCATTTTAATTAAAGGCAACACTATCTCAAACAATTATTTTATTTATTATGGAAATAAAACATGTCAATAAATTTGAAAACGGCCTTGTACAAGCCATAAATACAAGAGAACAATATAATTCTTGAATGAATATCTATTTTAACTCTAGAGCTATGTAATTTTATACATGAGAGGAGTTGCAGGAAAGAAATATATTAAACAAACATGGGGAACAAACAGAATATGACTTTCACAGTGAAAAGAGGAACACAGTTCACACTTGACATTGTTTTGTCAGGCATACATCGTATTTTTATATACTCATATCTTTATGGGCTATCCTTCTTTATCTATTTCTCTTTTATTCCTTTTGTGTTTTATGATTTCCGTGTTGAGGAGTTGTATTGTACATTTCACACTCACTCATGGAGAGTTTTGATAGAACACTACTAAACAAAATTCTTGAATATATTTATTTTTTACCAAGTGAGTCATAGATGCTTGTTACAATCAACTCATCTTTCTACCAATAAAGTGAATCACAATGATAACTTTACTCATACAAGTTATTTCATCAATTCTGGTTTACTTTCTCAAAATTTATTTTCATTTGTCTCGTATCATAAAGCACACATATTTTTAAACAAATAATGTTGCTACAAAATCTGGCTAATATGTGAGTGAGAATAATAAAAATTTGGGTAACTCATTTTATCCATCTTTCCTGTATCTTCTTCCAAATACAACAATCTTAAAATTGAAAGCTATCATCATTTCTAGTAAATTCCATCAAATTAAAAAAAAACTAATAGCCTATTTGTAAAAATTATAAATTCATAAACAATTATTTATAGTAGTCTAACAATATAGTTTTCAGATCAACACAAAATGTATGTGTGCCAAATATATTACTGGCAGCCAATTATATACATATGTAAATAAATATTACCAGTTAATATAATATAGATCAATGGTTTTAAGTTGTCACCTGTCATGTTTTTTTAATTAGTGCCTTTTGGGGCCCGTGACTTGGTTTTTGGTAACTAAGACAAACATTACAACCAGGCAACAGACTGCCAATCTATCACTCTTGAAGTTTTCAACAATAAATATTTGTCCTCTGATGAAAATCGAACCTGGGTCACACTCCTGAGACCAGGTGGCTCTTAGAGCACATAGCTTGGCTGGTGGTTCTTTTGCAAGATCACAGTTTTTACTTCCTCCTTATTTTAATGTTAACAAACAATGTTCGCTACTGTTTCCACATACTGGCCTACTTTGTAGTGATGTTGATATTTCCTGCTTGTTCTGAATTAGTGTAAATATACACTTTTGGGATGGTAATACATTAGAGTTGGCTGTTTTAGGTGAGCTGTTACCGTGTGTGTGTGTTTTTATATATATATATCTGACATAAACTGTTGCCATTCGATCCTTGCTTATAGCAGCTGGAGATCTATTTTTTTTTCAAACATTTTTTTTTAAGTGGATGCTGATTTAGGTCCTTTGAATTAAAAAAAATATTATTTGAATTCGAGATGAATTCAATCACAGATTACTTAAATTCCACATCACAGATATACTTGCTGTGTATTATTACTAAAAATTATGGCTAATTTTTTTTTTTTTTAATATTATCAAGAATTACAGCATTAAAAATCCATACTGTGGTTAATATTCCAAGACATATAATTTATTAATGATGATATACATAGAAGACAATACTAAATAGAGGAATAGAAACAAATATTGATATTATATGTTCTCAAGGTCATAGAAAGGGAAGAGGGGTCTAGACCCTTTATGTTATTTTATGAACCTTTGAAAGGGGATAAAATAATGAGTTTTTGAGGACATGTGTCAAATGGTGTGCTTTTCAAGGTGTTAAATACCATAGATTAATTTTGTTTTATAAAAACCTATATTTGGGAAACATAAGTTCTTCATTACTGGCTAGCATTTTTTATTCCTAGCTGACTCTTCAGAAGAAACAACATTATCTACTGCATGTACAAGAAACGCTTTGTGCCACATAATGTTTGTCATTTCTGTTTACATACATACAGGGTGGGCAAGAAACTGCATATAGCTCTAAAAACAACACCTCCATACTTAATCCATCCTCACTAACGTTCTTCACACTTTTCTATCCTTGCATACTTCTATACACTGAGTCATACATACTCTTTTATTCCTAAAACTCTTTAAGGCTTCTCTTTTCCACACATTCATACAACATTTAACAACATCTTGCATGGTTTAGCCCTTCTTTTTGATCCACACTCATCCTTTCAACAAATATCCAAACGTGTTCAGAAAATAAAAATTTGGTGGATTACTAAACGATTTTAAATCATCAAAAAGAAATAGTGATAGGATACATCATATGACTAATTGAACCTCAACCTCACCAAAGTTATTTTAATTCACTAACTGAAAGTCTTATCAATCTTTTATTTATCTTATCTGAATTGTTATTTTAAAAATGCAAAGATAAACTAATGAGAAGAAATAGAAGAAAATCTACCTGGGAAAGGGCAAGCTTGAGAACCAACACGCACACACACACACACACACACACACACACACACCACACACACACACACAACTATGTTTTCATGTTTTAAAAAAATACAATTTTAGTCACTGTTCTACTTTATACACATAATTTCTCACTGGCAGGCTAAATGTGGTGGTTTGCGCCCCTACCTTTAACTCGAGATTTGGGTTCAATCTTAGCTGGATGCGTTAAGAAAATTTCTTATATTGATGGTTTTCCATTATGTGTACAGAGAAAAACTTGCACACATAGCATCAAAAAAAAACCAATCAATGCATGTGTTTAATATGCTTTTGCTTTATTGTATTAGCTGTCATCTATGTAACATAGCTAAGTTTGCAAAACTATGAACCTCCGAAATATCTAGTACAGGTACACAGTGTTTAAAGCTTGGTAGGTTTACCTTAACTATTTACACTATGTAGCTATTGCAAGCTACGCCATTGTGAAATCCAGTAAGATAAATGTGATTAATACCTTCCAGGCTGCTTTTGATTGCTAATAGAGGGCAAAAAGATGTCTTGGTATCCTTACAGTCAGGTTTGGGTTGGTGTCATTTGTTTCTGGTACTGATCATCCAACACTGAGGAACCATGGTGTGATTCTCAGCTGACTCGATTTTTGGCTTACTTATAGCAGGCAATAGAGAGTGGGATTCAGAGATAATTATGAGTATGGTGTGATTATGGGTTTAATAATGTACAATGTACTACTGTTCTTAGGATTAAACTCCTAGTTGTTGGGGAATCTTTTTTTAACAAAATATTTTGATGGGAGGAAAACTAACAAATATTGTTGAAAGACTAGGTTAGCGCTCAAAGCACTTTTTTAAAGTTCTGTCATCTCTAAGGATTCAGGAATTTGGTAAGCTAGCAGGATATATAGTTCATAATCAGCCATAAAGTCCCTACTGCCTACAAACCTTATCTTGAAAAAAACAACACCATTTCAAAAACCATTGCAGATAAAAACAAGTTTGTGTTTTTTTTGGTGCAGTGATATGTTTTGGTTTTTTTAATTGTTATTTGATATTTTTTTGTAAGTCCCCCTATGTTTTAGAGGGGTTAATTCAGACCCAAAAGAACGTGCCTAAATAATTGACTTATTTGTCTTTGTTTCCAAGCAGAATAATTCCTGGCACTAGTATCAGGTGTTTGTTATCAGGTGTACTATCTTTGATAGAAATTGCCAGTCACATGGTGATATAGCCATTTGCTCATACTGTTAACATTAAAGTGTAATTATTATTGTATATGTTAAAAAAATATTTATAACTAGAATAGTAAAGTTCCATATACAAAATATTACACTGAAAAGTTTCCTGCAAAGTTAACTATAAACCATAGCAACAGTTGCATTTAACACCTTCAAGTCTGTTTAGATGACTAATGACTTTTCTTACTTATAACAACCAAACTTTAAACTTGTCTGTTGCTTTTGTAAACATTCTTGTTATATTATATGCTTAGTACTATCAGCTCATTAAAGCAAAATGGTCTGAAACTGCTGATTCATCTGTTTGAAACACACCAGTGTGGGAATTGGTTTTAGCATATCTTTTGTGTGGTTAGTCTTCTGGGAAGGTGGTGTTGGTGTTGTAGGCTCATTGACATCCTGTCTGCTCTAGTTGATTTGTCTTGGTGGTGTAGGATAATGCTTCCTTCTTGTGTGAATTTAACTGTGTATGCCATGCATTTTACTGACACCATCATTTATTTATCCAAGGCAAAGAAGTGTTCATTGCGTGTGTTGTAGAACCGATCAAATACTTTTTACTGTGTCCACTTCACTTCGTGTTATTATTTTATATATTTTATCAGCAATGAAGATATATTATACTTTCTTGTTTGGAAATATGAGGATTCAAAACTACATGAAATGGATTAAACTCTGAAATTGCTGAAGAGTGTAAAATTTCAACAAATGGCTATTATACTTTGTAAGTTTTTATTATTATATTATATCTTATTTTTAATGTGATTTATCGTGTGTTTTTAAATATATGGTATTTGTTAATGTTAATGTTTAGAATCAAACTCCCTCCCCCTTCAGCCCCCCCCCCCCCCCCCCACCCTCCAGTACGATATTAAAATAGAGACGTTCACAAATCTTAAGTTTTTAGTTAAATGAAATAATCTACAGTGTTAGAGAAACACTTCATCAAAGAGCATAAATTAAATAATATACACATTTCAGTCTCAGTGGATCATGAAACATCAACATTAATTATCAAAATCTTTGGTTTGATTTTTATGACAATTACATTACTTCTTTCTCCTAGAAATCGAGAGAAATTATAAAGTAATTTATAGGCAATTAGAATGACAAATCCATATTTATCAAAATCATGCTCAATGTCATATAATGTAGTTATATTTACTGCGGGCATTGTAAAACGGCATTACTATAACTTAATAGAGGTGTAAAATACTATTATATATGTGTATGTATATATATATATATATACACACACACATATATAATAGTATTTTACACCTCTATTAAGTTATAGTAATGCCGTTTTACAATGCAGAAAGAAATCCAGCACAACTGATAAAATTTGGCACAATTTTATACATACATACATATATATATACTGATAAAATTTGGCACAATTTTTATACATATATATATATATATATATATATATAATATATATATATTATATATATACACTGATAAAATTTGGCACAATTTTATACATACATTATATATTATACATATGTATGTATAAAATTGTGCCAAATTTTATCAGTTGTGCTGGATTTCTTTCTGTGTTTGTACTTTATTTTTATTTTTCATATTATGAATTAGTTTTTATATGCAAATAAAAAATGGGATACACAGCAATTGAAGTGAACAAATGTGTTTGAATATTGATATTAGTAAGTTTAGCAACATGTCTTATATAAGGTTTACAAAGGTATACTTTTCCCTTTAATAAAATTAAGTATTATAATCTACATGGTATGATCATGGATAGATTAATAATACAATAGATAGAGCATCTATTCAACAGTACTGTGAACTTAGCCAAGGTGTTGTCGTACATTTTGAAAATACTTACTGTCATGGATTTCTAAGAACGTGTTAAACTTCATTTAGAAAGAACTTGTAGAACAATCATATAAGGTCCTGGTCGTGAGGTATGGTCTACCGGTGACCGTCTGTTGTCACCTGGGCCTCGTCTTGATCTCATCAACTTTATTGCTCTATATAATGTTTTTTCAAACCTCTTTTAGAAAAATATTCTTTATGAGTTTTCCTAAGTGGTAGTGCGACAACAGCCCTAACCAGTGGGGATTAAATGGCCAAAGTGTACTGGTGTCTGACCCACAAAGCATAATGGCTGAAACTAGGAGGGCATGGGTACAATGCCCCCACCCCCTCCTCTTCCTTATTTATTGATGGGGGGAGTCAGGCAGGCTTTGGGGAAGATAATTTTGCAACTATTTACTTGTGATTCTCACGACCAGTAACATTCAACAAGCTTAATTAGACTCATTGTTTATTTGCATGGCTTAATATTTATATTTTAAACAAAATTGTTAAAGCCATTTCAAAAATTTTGGAATCACTCATTTGTAAACTACCTGTAAACAAATTTTTACCGAAAAAACCAGCATACAGTGTTATTTGTCAGGTAAAAAAACACCCTTAAATACCCATTTCAAACAAAATTTGTTAGAACCTTTGAAAAATGTGTTTATATTAATCACTCATTAGTAAACTACCCTTAATTTAAGGGCTAGGATCAATATTTAAAAAATTGCCTATAAAATCTAAATATCATTTTTGAACAAAATCCATCAAATCTTCTCAGATCTTTTTCAAGGGACACAGATAAACAGAAATGTTAAATCATCTTTTTTTTTTTTTTTTCCGAGGGCACATAAAAGGCAAAGATTTATCATAATCTTGAGGGCAAAATTTTTCACGATTACAATCCTTTCCCTTTATAGAGAAAGTATTATTATTATTATTATTATTATTATTATTATTATTATTATTATTATTATTAGCACCGCGTCTTACTTACTACCCGTTCGGGTTATACGCACTTACGCTAATGTGTAATGTTAGGGTGATTGTGAGATGAAATGAAGGACCTACAGTTTAACGTGTGATCCGAACCACGGTGTAGGCCTGACATTTCCCACATTCACAAGTTGTGATTAATACACGTCTTGTCAGAGGTGAAGGAAGGGTTTGGTAATCAGATAAATCTGTGCCGGGACTGAGGCTTGAACTTCGGACTCCAGCACAAAAGTCCAACACCTTACCCCTAGACCACTTTGAGAAAATAAAAAGATCAATAAAGATTCGGGCATAAATAAAAGATGGACAATATATTCCTGCGTTGAGCTATGTTATCTTCACCCATAATATGTGTTGTTTTATTCAACCTAACTTGAAATGGAACAATCATCCCACACCCCTTTTAGCCCCTATCCCACCTCCCCCAGTCAAAAAAGTTCCAGCGCCCTTGCCTGCCCCAAAGCCAGGGTTGTAATTCTAGCCAAATGCAACACTTTTTTTTTTATCAAAAGTCTTTTCCTCCCTCTTTCAAAATGAATGCTTGTTAATTTCCTCCTAATTAACGTTCTTGGCCTACCGTTTTAAAGTGTGCTTTAAATAACCTTAATGATAATAACCTCTATAGCTTATAAAATAGAATTTCTAAAGTTTAGAAATAAATTAATTTAAAATGCCTTGCTAAGACTTGGGTTTAATCTTCACTAGTTGTAGTGCTTTGTAAAATTAAATTAAAGTTCATCTTAATAAATCATTTGATATGAAATGCAGCAAGAAATTATTCTTTCTTGTTTCGAGGGTTCAAATTTTTAACTAAAATAGGTTAAAAAAAAAGTGTTGCACAGTATTCCAACCAACATTTTTACATAGCTTATCAAATTTGAAATCTTATTTTTACTCTCTCTGAACTCACCGGAGAGGAGTATTGTGACATCAAAAATCGAGCTCGGGATTTTGATAAATGTCAACATTTCATGACCTCCCGAAACTGAAAAAGAGGTTTTTGCGATGCTTTCTGTCTGTATCTCAGACTAGAACCAAAATCATTTTACCAATTGGGCTAAAACTTAGTAAGGTTCCCCAAAGGGTTATATAGAATTGGACATCTACTCTAAAATTAAGGGTCGTTTACTGAAGGGGGGGGGGGGGGGGGGGGGGAAGTCTATATTATTTAAATACGTTCAAATGGTTTTGATTAAATTTTGTATCTAGATATTGATTAACACTACAAACAAAGTGACAATTTTCATTCTCTCATGAAAATGACTTTAGTTTAATCAACATAGATATAAACTAGTTTGATTAAATCCCCAAACAAATATTTGCATCTGAAATAACTTATCATTATAAAGTTCTAGTACATTTAAAATTATTTTAATCAGGAAGATATTTTTGTAAATTTAATAGGGTTTGAGCCATAAGCAAATAAATATACTTGTTATGGAGCATTTGAAAAATGAAATTGATTGTTATGTTCTTTGAAGGACAGGTGTGTGTTTCTTTTCTCATTGTTTCTGTAACTATGTGTATTATTTAATTTGTGATCTTTGGTGGAGTTTTTATGCAACAGTTTCTAATATTTTGTTTCTCAAATCTCAAAAGAGTTTTTAGCAAATGTTTCTATTTTGAGATTAATGGGAAAAATAGTCTCTATGGTCAGGGTTGCCACGCACCTGGAAAACAGGGAAAACCGGGAAAAGACAGGGAATTTGTTTGTGTCTGGAAAAAACCGGGAAAACACAGGGAATTTCACCAAAAAGCTAGAATTTACTGGAATTTGTTAGTGAATTTGGGCAATAAAGTGCTTGCAAGCGGAACAATATAGACTAAAATTTGTAAATGGAGAATTGAGCAGTTTGATTGGAACTCGTCTCATTTATGATGACTATGCTTACCAGCACCTCATCAGCTTGAGAGATAAGTCCTGAGTGCAACTGAGACGACTCGTTTTCTTTCGGCAAATGCCGCGCATTTTCGGCTTCCTCCACTCACCCCCGCTAATAAGACAAACGTCTCGTTCCACCCCCACATTTAAACTCAAAATTGTATTTTTGGTATTTCCCATTTTTTTTCATTCCATTTAGGGTAGACAGAAAAGATAACCAATTTTTCCTTCTAGAAAATGTGTCATTCATTTCTCATCATTTTCCAAATAATTCTTAAACATGTGTTTCTCTTGCACAATAAAACATGCTTCCAATGACAAATTACCACTCTTCGTTTCTAAAATTTTCTTTAAAAATAAATTAAATGCCTCTATAATTATATTTATAATATCTATTAGGTGTCTGGAAAAATGAAAATTTTCTCTGGAAAACCTGGAAAACACAGGGAATTTGGTAATAAGAAAATAGTGGCAACCCTGATGGTGCACCGTAGTATTTATTTTATTTTACTTTATTATATTTACTGTTGGTAAACTACTTCAAGACAAATAATGGCCTAGCTAAAAATGGTATGGAGACTAGTTTCAACGTTTATTCCAAAAATTATTTCCATGTTACAATGCTAATAATAGTGGATTTCACACAACTTGTGAAGTTCATTGAGAAAAAAAGTATTCTGTTTTATTGCCATTACTGGTCATCAAACTAAAGTAGGATTTTGGTAGGAATAAACTTTAAGAAAATACAAACACTCTTTTGACACAAAATATTCTTGAGCAGCTATGCTAGATATTAGTTATGTGAATAATTACACCTTATTTGAGACCAATATCATAGACATGGCTTTGCTAAATAAATGCTAAACGTAGCTGTTTGCAAGAGGAATAATAATAATAATAATAACAACAAATGGGCATGGCAAGGTGGGGTAAATTGTAGTCATGTTTCTTCATATAAAAATGTGTTTACCATTTATTTAGCAGAGCCGTGACTATGACGTTGGTCTCAAATGAGGTGTAATTATTGACACAACTAACTCTTGCCTAGCTGTTCAAGAATATTTTGTCAGTGTTAAACAAAGTAATATTTTTAAAACACTCCATGTTATGTAACTTTCATAGAGCCAGGGAACTAGATTATATAATAAAGAAATGCTTAGCACATTGATTATAAAATCCTATTTATTATCTTTATGGCATGTGTAGGTAAGCTTATTGACATTCCAAGCTCTGTGGAAAAACTTTGATAGGTCATGCATGAGCTACAATCAGTAGTTTTGAACCTATATAAAATATTAAGGTTTTATTTCTTTAGAGCAGTGTTCCCTAAACTGTTGTGAGTATACCCTCAAGGGGTACACATTACACCACTTAGCTTTATTAATAATAAGAAAGGTATTACAAAAAGTCATATAAACGGATTAATGCCGATTTTGATGTTAAGCTTATCTTTCTTTCCCTTTCTCATGGAAAAAGAAATGAAACAAATATGATGGTTAGATTATGCCCCTGAAAGTGGTATAAAACTAACAAGGCTTCTAGAAACACTGTTTTATATGAATCACAACTTTCTCACTATACCAATGGCACACCCAGAAATTCACTTTGTGTGTGCATATAATGTATTAAAGCTATTATTTGTCTTCTTTATACCAATTGGGGATTTTAGCGGCACTCTAAACATGTATAAAGCTTGCCGCATACCTAATCAGATCGGAATTCTCGGAATCAGAACCTTATGAACGTAAATGAGTTTTGTCCACACACTTGGAATTTATTGCCAGTCGAAAGAAAGCAACCAGAGAGGGTACATATACTTGTATTTGAATTGAAAATGAGTGATAGCAACAGTTAAAAGGAGTGTATTTATGTTATTTATACTTATTTATGGTCCCTGTTGTGATAAAGCTGTTTCAGGAAAATAGCAAATGCACATGTGGAACGAGCAGAACACCTGCTACTCTCAATACAAAGGAATGTATTTATAAAAAAAAAGGACATAAAATAATTAAAGTGTTATGAAGCTGACCAGATGGCTATAGCCAAACAATCCTCCGATAAATTAACAATACTAAAATTTTGAAACATCAGCTACCCCCAATAACTGGCAGAAATTTGAATTAAGATAATAATTCATATTATAATTTACTTTAAAGTATCAATTCATTATGAATGAAAGATGGACAGTATGATAATGTTTACAAAGTGCGATATTTTACTTAGGAGTTCACTTTAAAATTTCCGCAATTTTCACCCGTATATTTTCCCTCATAGCTCTGTCACACTAATGGTTGTTACCAATGTCATAAATCACAGGGTATAGTTGAACAAAATTGATTAATTTTTCATCCAAAGACATGTTTAACTAAACAATAACCACCGGCGAAGAGGAAGCGAAAACCAACAGGTGTCTAACTGAGCGTGAGCGAGTGTAGAGAATGATACAAAACCTGAGGACGCCATGCGCATAGCTTCGGAACAGCTTTGGAAACTGTCAAAATATTCCCTCTATTGCAAATCGATTCATTCCATTCGGATTGGATGTAACTTATCCGATCCAAGCAAGTGTGCAGGCCTCATTGGAATTCATGTAATAAATAATTTCTTACGCATTCCATTCTAATCGTTCTGTTTCGATCCAATTAGGTTTGCGGCAAGCTTAACAGTAAACCTTTTGAATATCAATTCTTATACCCGGTCCTAGAATGTAGCCAATGCTCCATTAGATTAATGTATTATCAAAAATATATTATTATTATTATATTAATAAAAACTTTGTTCATCCTTATATTCAGATGGCGTTTTGTGTTAGCTGTGCTCTCCTAGTTTTTTTTTTTTTAATTTTTTTTTTACAAGTGAAACCACTAGTAGGTGACCTGGTGGTCTAGGGGTAAGGTGTCAGACTTCTGTGCTGCGGCCGGGGTTCAATCCTCGGCCCGGCACAGATTTATCTTATTTCCAAACCCTTCCTGCACCTCTGACAAGACATCTTGTGAATGTGGGGAATGCCAGGCCTCCACCGTGGTTCGGATTCCACGTTAAACTGTAGGTCCTTCATTTCATCTCACAATCACCCTACCATTACACATAGCTAAGTGCGTATAACCGAACGGGTAGTAAGACGCGGTGCTAATATAATAAAAAATATAATATAATAATAAAATATACCACTATTTTAAAGTGAACAATTTCATTCACCCTATTTTCACTCTTGTGTAGTAAATAATGTATAAAAATGCACTCTGGTGCACTTTCTATTCAAAGTGTATTTAATGTCCTTGTTGATCAGTTGACAGACTCCTAGAGTTTTTATGTTGAATTTTTCACCATGAACATTAAATACTATTTTTGTAAGCCCTGGAAATAAATCACTTTCTACTCTTGCAAGGTTCAGAAAGAGATAATTATAACAAAGTTACTGACCCCCAAGTGTTTAGCTGATACAGGACTTGTTTCCTAGAATTGAACTGGCTACCTCATGCTTCACTAAGACAAGAAAGAAAGAAAGAAGAAAGGAGAAGGAGACACTCTGGCAAGGTTATTGTGTACCCAGACTATGTTATCATCACCTTGTGCTGACAAAGCTGAAACAGCCTACCGTGACTTTTGCAGTGAATATTAAACATGCATATCTTAAGTCTGTGATGAAATGGTGATATGGTTGGTGTTGGTGGGGAAATTCAGTTACAAACATTGTAAGCACCACGTTATATTCTCAGCAATATTTGTTTAATTACTTTATCATGATGGCTACTATTGTACTAATTTAATGCTTGCACAAGTTACTAACAGATATTTATAATGAAATTAAAGAACAAACACAACCACCAAACTTTAGATCTTTGCCCTGAAAACTCGTTTGATTTATAATGAGAAGCTATTTTCCCATTTTATTTAGCCACCTTACTATTCCACTACTACATCCCTTATACTTATTATTTAGTCAAAACAAAGAAAATTCTAGTAAAGTAACCGAAACTGCTGATATTTTAATCTGAGTGTTAAGTTTAAATATAGCTATTAGTAAAATGGGTGACTTCACAATCACTTCAACAAAATTATATATTCATTTACTTGCTATGTAAATAACTTTATTTCATTGAAACAAAAAAATTGTTTTGCTTTGCTAGCATCTTCCCTTACCCCCAATATATTTTTTATTTCCTCATTCTTATAAGCTCTCCTAATGTTTCAATTATATAGCTTATTAAATTATTTAATGTTGGTTCAACAAATGATGGCTATGAAGGTTTTCTTAAATGTTTCATTCAAAGAGTTTGCCTAAAAATATAATTGCTCACTTGACGTTTTCATCACTACTACCTTTTATATGAGTTCTAAGTTTGAAGAGCTTAACTACATTATGTAAAAAATATCTGTGACCTTTAGAAAGGTTACAAGTTCAAGCAGAGGATATTTTAGAAACTGAAACCAATTTCGTCATAGTTCATATTAAATTCCTCTTGGAAGACTGTGGTCAATCAAATCTTTATTTTTGTTAGTTGGCACATCTTCTCATTGGTTCATTCTAAGTAGACTTGTTTGCTATGACAGTCAGCGTTTCTCTTATCATCTTGAGCGAAAAAAGATAAGACCAGCAGTATAATCTCTCACAGTGCCAACAGCTTGCAAAGTACTTGGTGTAGCAGCTCAATTTCTTTAGACGTGTTTGTTCACCAATTTATTTTGTCATTTTCTTATCATGGATATTTTGACAAACCACGTTGAAATTACAAGTAGGTGACATTTCATTATTTTTCGTAATGTATTACATTTAACTGATTATTACTCTTAAAATATGTTTTATTTTTGTATTTCATTAATTATTTTCAAAACCGTTTGTGTATTAGTTTTTTCAATAATATTAAAAATATATATAACAAAATTTTATACTCTCAGTATCTTCTTGCTCAAAATATAGTTTTACTAATATTTAGGAAGTATTGACTCTCCACAACTATTTGTTTTTCTTGGCTCTTTCAGAAGTCATGAATGTGGCAGCAATTTCTGATCAATCCTCAGTGGGGTGCAGTGGAAAGATGATGGTGTTAGAAATACCTGATTGTTGTTGTTGTTGTTGCTGTTGTTGCTGTTGTGGCACACGATGTTAGTCAGAGAGACAACTTGTATATTTTAACTACAAAACTGAAGTGAATTTTCCATAGTAATTTGAGTCAGTGTTTTTTCTTTTACACTCACTTTTCAAACTATCTTTGTTGAGCCTTAAAATAAATTTCGCCGTCATAAACCTTTGTTTAAAATTGTGAAGAAAAAGGTTATACGCCAAAATATTTGGATGTTTGTTGACGATATAATTTTTTCTGGAAAAATGAAGGACTATACGAAGCAACTGCAATATAGTCCATACCACTACATAGGTGTGCCATACATATTCGCTCCTACAGGTAATAATCACTAGCCCTTATTTAGCCATTACTTTGTTGGGAACAGTTGTATGTCTAAGTAAACAGGAAGGTTGACTAAACATCTAAGAGACCCTGGTTTATACCCAGATGGTGCATAAAATAATTTTAAATGTGTTCGTGTGTTTGTCTTTTGTCTAAATCCTGGTTATTATATGTGCTAGTTAGTAGTGTTTACTGTATAGGTTAAGTTATTTGTAAAATATGTGTGGGTTTATATCACACATGAAGTACCTTAACTAATATTGTTTGGAAAAATATTACTTTGAAGTATAATTAAATTACTTGGCCATGTAATTTCTGGTAAATATAAAAGCTTTTATCATAATTCCACCTCCCCACTACCATTTTCTATGTTTAGTTACTAAATTACAACCCTATTTTGTAAAACAAAACCTTTTATCAGGATCTTTCAATCTGCAGCATGAATATACTGTACAAAGAAAATTGCATTATTTTCAGAGAATCTTTTTATATCTTATCTTCAACTTCCTTTAGATAATAATTTAATTAATTGTGGAGTAACTAACATTCATAAAAGGTGACCATAAACAGCTTCCAGTTGTTTGAATTGACATTTGTCAAACATACGAGCTGCATATCATTTACCATGGTGCTGTGTTCACTATTGAATTTATGAATTTATTTAGCTTTGTTTTGAAAACAAGATACAATTATTATAGATTGTACTAAATTTATAAGTAAGCAATAAAGCTTCACAAGAGTTGTCCTGTCATTTATAATATTTTATGGACGTTACTGATTCTCTTGCATGCTTAGTCTGCTAATTGTTAACGAGAGGATCAAGAAACCCATATCTAGTCTGGTTTGCAGGTGATGGGGAGAGGTCAGGGTTTGAAAATAGCTGGGTATACTGAAGTGGTACTTGTAAATGTGGGTTCATTTTTTTACCTTACTCATCCCTATACTATTTGTAAGCTATATGGATAGCACGGACATGGAGTAATAACATGGTACATAAAAATAGTTATTAAGAATCTATCTTATGGATTAAATAGACAAACTATTATATTCATTAAGTAGGTACAGCTATAGCCACATCTAAATATAATATTCCTTAAATTTAAAAATGACTCCTGGATACAATTCACATATCCAGGTGTCATTTATCAATTTAAAAACAAACACTCTATCAAAATAATTGGTATTAAGCTGACACTGGATGTTCCTCAAACCTCTATTGCAGATGAAACACTCCTTTATTTGTGTTTTTTTGGTGTTATTACTATCGAACCCCTCAGTCTTTTGGCAGTTAAGTTAGTTAAAGACAGGTGACCTGGCGGTCTAGGGGTAAGGTGCCAAACTTCTGTGCTGGCGGCCGGGGTTCAATCCTTGGTCCTGGCACAGATTTATCTGATTTCCAAACCCTTCCTTCACCTCTGACAAGACATCTTGTGAATGTGGGGAATGCCAGGCCTCCACCGTGGTTCGGATTCCACGTTAAACTGTAGGTTCTTCATTTCATCTCATAATCACCCTACCATTACACATTAGCATAAGTGTGTATAACCCGAACGGGTAGTAAGACGCCGTGCTAATAATAATAATAATAATAATATATAGTTAAAGATAATTAAACATAAAGTTTTGTTCATCTTAAACATCGAGGATGTTTATTTAAATAACATCTGAGCTAGTCAGGAGTTGTATGTATTAGTGCTTAGTGAACATGTTTTACCTCTTTTGGAAATGGCAAACCCATGACTTGTATGTATATTCAGCTTGCAGAAGTTATGATGAACCATCGTGTGAAGAGACTATATACTTCTTTTTATAAACATTAAGGAACTTGGCATTACTTGTAGAATTCTTAGATGTGAAGATGGTGGACCAAATCTAATCTTATTTCGACAAACTGTTGTTTTCTAACATGAAAAGATACAAACACCCGAGAGAGCTCGGTTTGTGGATATACATTTATCAACAATTATATAAATGACTTTGCTATCAGTATCAATACTAATATTAACACCATTGCTGAAAATAAAGATTGCACATTTTTGGCAAAAAAAAAATGGGGTTACTCTTATAGCTTTACATATATATATCTTTTCTGTTTATAAAAAAGATAATAAATTCAGAATCATTTTTAATGTTCAATGTGGCTCTTATGCTCAAATGAGTTTGACACATTTGCACTAAAGTGTATGGTTAAACTTTTATACTACTTTAATTGAACTGCATGACTCGGGTTCTCATACGACCAACATTTAAATTATAATTATTAATGCTGTACTGTTAGTGTAACTTTTAGACGTGTCACTAATCAATAATTGCACTTACAGCTATAAGTAATCATATTTAGAACTCTATAATGCATGAACAGCCTCACATTATCATATTTTAAAAGATTGCCTGATTTCTTAGGTATGTTTGTAAGCATAGTCTTTTGTTATCTTTATTGGTGTACTTATGTTATTATTCAGTTTTTGTTTTATTTTAAACTTTGTTTTATTATTCACATTATACTTTATTTATTATGAATTTACATCAAAGAGAGTACATAAATAATAAAATAGGTTGGTACAAGTATTTTTTATTATAATTTTACTATCATATTATTACTGGCTCTAAGAGAGTTGAATAATTTATTTATTTTAGGTTAACATTGTAAAAATATATATATTTTTTTACCTTTCCATTTAGATAAAGTATTGTACTGTCCTTCAGATTGATATAGCATTGTAATCCTGGAAATTCTTTGACATTGAGATGATGATTTTAAACCTTGAGCCCCTGAGCTCAAAAAAGTGAATTTTATAATTATGTCTGCCTTTATGTGTGTACCACTATGTTACCATTAAAGTAATAAATTAGTTACGATGCATAATGACCGGTTATTTTCCATAGTAATCGATATTAGTGGTTAATGTGATTAAATACATGCAATTTATTATTTTAACTGGTTATTTTACATAACAACAAAATCTGCTTGGCTGACGTGATAAATTATAGTATTCTGAAGGTTAGGTTAGGCTAGGTTATGTTAAACAGATTCCATATCAACTTAACACCACACGTCCACACTCAATAAAAGATAGATCTCAATTGATATGCACAACAAATGCCATGTATGACTCAGAAAGCGACTTATGTTTGAACTGGCACAATTTGAGATTTATCACTTTAAATAAAGGTGCTAGCTATTTTACATAATAACATGTTAATGTGAATAATTTGACTACACCATGAAAAAATCATACATTTACCAGAACTGTTGGTTATCATACATACAATCCAGTAATTATGCAATTAACCTGATTTATCGACTTAACAGTATCATATATACCCCATCTACAGTAGGAGCGGTGGTAACTGTCAGCTATCAGAAGGTTCTTTATTTCAAACATTAGCTGAAAGTCACGAATGTCAACCTATTTGGAAATAATTATTATTTGCTTAGTAATATTTTACTATCAAAAATTATTTCCGAATAGGTTGGTATTAGTTACTTTCATCTATTGTTTGTAATAAATAACGTCTGATAGCTGTCACCACTTCTACTACCGCAGATTGGCTATACCTGGAACTACAGCCTAATTTCATTCAAACTTAATATTTATATGTTATATGGTCACATCTTGAGGTGAATTCATTATTTTAATTCAATCTCTAAAATTAAGGGTAGAATGTAAAACTTTACTAAAATGGTTCAGTTAATTTTGTTCAAAATGTAGCATATACCTCAACGTTTGACATGCTAAAAACCAATCTATACGGTATTGGTTTTTCCGAGAGATGGGCAGGAATTCTAAGTTATTTTAATAATAACCAATTTTTGAAAACTATAATATACTTACTATTAGAGAAAGTATATACCATTTTGTCATACCATTTATTCTTATTGTTAGCACACTTAATGTGCACTTTCTGAACCAACTGATTATCACAAGCACACCATAGCCAAACTAGTCTTGATTTGTTACTTTTAATATTAACACCAAGTAGGGGTGTGCCAAGTCCACTTTTTCAATTCAAAGGGAACTAGAATCGAATATATAAAATATTCTCAAAACCAAATCTTAAGTTCGAATATTATTTCTTAATTTTTATATCCTTGAAAAAATATTATATTTTTGGTATTTGTACAACCTTATGCACCAAAATTACTTGGGATTTTTTTTTATTGCATAATTGTTTGTAATATTTCATCTTATTCTGATAAATCAAGTTATCACCCCAACTTTCAATTAATTACTTCAGAATATTTTTAATATATCATATGGCAACTCAGAATGGCAATAATTGACCATGTATTGAGTATTTTAGCTGTCACTATTTTTATTGACAATGTGCTTGAGCTTGATTTTTTTTTAAACAAAGTCGAAGCTGATTTTGTTTCAAAGTCAAGTCCAAGTTTTGCACACCCTTAAGGTGAGGCAGAAGGGTGCGCAAGTAATTTTACAGTTTTTATAGAATTGAAAGTTTTTGGCCAAAATAAATCAAATATTTCTCCAGTAGCAACATAGAGTTTAGTTTTCTGCACATGCTAATATCGACAGATCTTGAATATCTGTCAAGAGTGTCCTGGAATTTTGTCAAAACTTTTTCTCTTTATTTCAAAAGTTTTGACAAAATTCCAGGACACCCTTGACAGATATTCAAGATCTGTCGATATTAGCATGTGCAGAAAACTAAACTCTATGTTGCTACTGGAGAAATATTTGATTTATTTTGGCCAAAAACTTTGAATTCTATAAAAACTGTAAAAACACTTGCTATCCCTTCTACCTCACCTTAACACCAAATAAGGAAACCTTTATTTATTAAACCCCCCATAAGCATTCCTATTTCGGTCCCCCTAAAAAAAGGATAGGCCAGTGGCAAACTCATGAGTGAATGCTATGCTTGCTCATATTTGAACTGTTTCAGACACCCAATTAAAACATTATCATTCTTTTCCTAACATTGTCAGTGACCAAGGGGCAAACTCTTCAGCTTATCACACATGACCTTTGACCTCCAAAGAGTTGTTGTGTACTTTTCTCATTTTGTTACTAAATCATGTTTGTGTGTGTGTGTGTGTGGTTTTTTTTGTGTCCATTATGTGTTACACATAATTATGCTAAACTGTTTTTCAATGAACTTTGGTCCCGTGTATTTTTATATATTGCAGAATAAGGAAAGCAAAGAGTTTGATCTTAATATACTAGTACTGTAGTAAAGTCACAGTTTTGTTCTAATTTTAAACTTTGTTTCTACTTAATGCTAAATAAACTATGAAGAAGAGGAGAGGGAGAATATTGTACATGCACAAATACAAATTCTCAGCAATCTGCGCTTGCAGGATTAAGGACAAAGGGGTGCATCTCGTTTTATATGTTATGTTGGTCACGGAGAGGTCCTGGTTCAAATCCCGACTGGTTTTATGAGGGTGGTGTTTTCCCTTAATTGTTTCCCACTTTCCCTTTACACAAATGCGTTTACATTTCCTATAAATTACATACATATATTATATTTGGAAGGAGGTATAGAAAAGGGATGAACATAATATGGCTTTTACAATGAAAAGAAGAAGACAGTTCACACTTTACATTGTCGCCATTCGACAAAGAGGTAATGATTGCCTCTTAAAGAAAATCGATCGTCACCGCCCAATCCCCGACCTAGGTTTCATTCTATTAGAACTCATCAGGGAGGAGTGTGAAACATGCAACGCAACTTTCTAAAGGGGGGGGGGGGGGAACACAAAAAGGAGAAAATGGAAAATTGTAAAGAATGATAAGACATGTAGATAGGAACATTTAAAAGGTATATCATTAAGGACAAACACAGTAAAAGGACATTGGATGTGAATGTATAATATATCTCTATGAGGAAGAAGGCATAGGAAAGGTTTTCCTTATAGAGATATATTATACGTACATATATCTTAAAAACACAACTCTGTACTTAATCCATCCTCACTAACTTTCCCCACACTTCCCTATCTCTGCATACTCTCTTTGCTTCAACAACATCCATACATGCTCTTCCCTATCTTTGCATACTCTCTTTGCTTCAACAACATCCATACACTGAGTTATACATGCTCTTTTATTATTAAAACTCTTAATGTTTCTCTTTTTCACACATTCGTCTACAACATTTAGCCATCTCTTAAATGGCCTACCCTTTCCTTTTGATCCACATACTCTACCTTTGTACATTTGCTTCCTCACCCAGTCCAAATTCATCCTCTCAACCTGCCCAAATCACCATTTCTTTACCTTGACTTATTGGATTCTCTTTCAAACTGCACTCTTTCAGCGCCCATTCACTACGGACTCTTGTCATATGAGTTTTTCCCAATACATTTCTTAGCTATCTCATTCCAAATGCATTCACCTTGCTCTTGTGTTTCCCCTGACAAACCCACGCTTCACATCCATAAAACAATGTTGGCGTTAACACACTTTTATATAATGCCATTTTTGCCTCTTTAGATACTGTTTCATTCTTTCCAATAGTACACATACATCTAACTAATCTCCAAGATGTATTCCCCCATTTGTTGATTTTACCATCCATCCTTCTATTTTTACAGTACATTCTACTGAGCTACACAAAATCATTCACTTGTTCTAACAGTGTTCCACTTATACTAAGTTGACAATCATTTCCTGATCCGACCTTTTCAAAAACTATCACCTAAGTTTTGGATACATTTATATCAAGATCCATTTTGCCTGATACCACATTCAAATGATTGAATGCATTCTGCGAGTCACTTTCATTCTCAACCATTGATATGGTATCATCTACATTAAAGAGCTCTCTCACATTCACATTGTCCAGACGTACATCAACCACTTCTCACAAGCTTCCTTTACATACCTATCCATAAAAACATTAAACAACCATGGGGACATAACACAACCTTGTCTAATAAACCCCTTGTTCAACACCAAACCATTCACTCAAAGCTCACCCACCATAATGCAAGCTTTTCTTCCATCATACACCACCATAATTGCATTTACTAACCATATATCCACACCATACTCTCTAAGAACATTCCATAACATACTTCTATTCACACGATTGTATGCTTTCTCCAGATGAAAAATGCACAATAAATTTTATTCCATTCTGCTATACATTTCTCAATCACTTGTTGCAATGGAAAGATCTGGTCTGTGAAGTCTACTTGCATAAAACCACAATGCACACACAAATCTTGTCTACAATTTTTTCACACACACAATCAAAACTCTCCAAAAACTTGCTGGAATACTCAACAAAATAATTGCCTTAATTAATTCTTGCACTCATTCTTACTGCATTTCCTTGGTATAAAGGAACAATGACAGCATTCTTCCAATCATTAGGAACATTCAAATCCCAGCACACACATGAACAACTTACACTCCATCTACGCCTGTAGCTTTGCATTCTATGATGCATTAATAGCTTTTTACACTCAGCCATGTTAATTCTTTCACTCATCATAACATTTTCCTATTTTATACTACTTTCTCCATACATTGCTCAAAATACTTTCTCCATCACTCTCTTATACGATTTCATCCAATCATTTCACCAGTTCATTCTGAATGCCATAGGTTTTCCTTGCACTCCTTGTTTGTTCTCTTTACCACTTCCAGAACAACTTCTTATTTTCTTAGCATTAATCTTTTCTCTCTGTATATGCCACAACTTGTTAGTTCTGTTTCACTCTTCACAACAATCATTGTTTGTTTGCTTCTTTCTTTTCTCTCAGAGATTATTTCACCTGTTCATTCTGTTGGTAGAGCAATTTAACATTTATTCATTATGATATTGGTACATTTTTTATGAATATGTTGGTAGTTCTGTTGATAGTATTTGTTCTTGCCTGACCTGTATTTAGATTTTCAGTTCATATTAATATTTCAATTAATAAACTACTTTCAATCCAGTAATGTTTGATGTTCGTAGAATAAACATTTTATAAACCTATGGTGGCACATTTTAAGGTTATGGGCCCAAAGTCCTTTAAAATGAACGAACATATATTATTGTCTGTGTGCTTCAAGAATCAACATTAACATTAACCTCTAGAAGACTTGTTAGCCACCATAACAGATGAAGAAAAGTATCATGTTCCATTATTTGATGGTTCAAACTACAATACCTGGAAGTTTAGAATGGAAATGCTGCTTTATGAACTCAATTTGCTGGAAGTGGTTCAAAGTGATTACCGTACGAAAGTAATTTTCATTGAAGCTGATAGTTCTGAAATCTCGAATAAGAAGACAAAGGAACTGGCAGAGTGGAAGAAAAAAGATCGAAAATGCAAGTCTCAATTAGTCCAGAAACTTTCAGACAACGTTCCTGAATGTGCCAAGGATAAAGAATTTGCATTTAAGATATGGCTTTCCCTTATGAATACCTACTCAAGAAAAGGCATAGCTAATCAGTTACTTCTACATAAAAGTCTTGATGAAGTTCGATCCATGAAGTGAAACTCTGGAGGTACATTTCAATCAATTTGATAAATTGATTTGTGAATTATGGTCAATGGGTGCTACATTAGAGGAATTAGATATCGTCTGCCATCTTTTAACTACTATGCTGAACGAATACAATGTAGTTGTACTGCCATCTTTTAACTACTATGCCGAATGAATACAGTGTAGTTGTTATTGCTCTTGAGACTCTGGCCGAAAAATTGACATTGAGCTTTGTAAAAAATAGGTTATTAGATGAGGAACAGAAACGATTTTCGGAAGGTATAACAGCAGAAGTCATAACCTCACATTCCTTTATGACCCAAGCAAATCGAAAAGTTACACAGAGCCATGAGAAATAGTCTCAATCTTTTTATCAACAAACTAGGCCTAATCAAAACACTCAGCGAAGTCAACTTCAGTGCAAATTTTGTAAAAAGTTTGGACATATAATCTCAGAATGCTGTAAACTTAAGAATAAACAAAGTGAAAATGAAATGAAAGCCCAAGTTGCCGAAGTTGAGGAAGCATAGTTCAGTTTGGCAGCCAACACGTCCTTAGAAGTGGATTCTGTCTTGTTTACATCCTGTTATCTAGACTCAGGAGCTTCAGAATACATGATCTGTGCTACTTATTGTCATCTTCTGACTAATATTCATAATCTCCCAAGTCCTGCAAATATCAAGCTCGCAAAATCAGGTGAAAATTTAAAAGCGACAGAAGTTGGTGATCTCTGTGCGTCTTTTGAGATGGATGGAAAAATCAATGTGATCAAGCTGGGAAGTATTCTTATCGTGCCTGGTCTACAACATAACCTCTTATCAGTCAGACCAATGGATGCAAGGTAATTTTTGAAGAAGGTGTAGCAAAAATGTTCAAGCATGGTAAACTTGTAGCAGTTGCATCCGAGTCTGCCATTAGTGATATTTTCTGTTCAAAATACCTGTGCCAATGTTGCTGAGGTAGATTGTACAAATCTATGGCATAAATGACTGGCACATATTGGCAATGCCAGTTTGAAGTTTCTTTGTGAAATGGTTTATGGCATGAACAAAAACTTACAACTCAGGGATCTCCATGTGAGCATTGTATCCAAGGTAAGATGACTAAATTGCCTCATGTAAAAACTCGTTCAAGGGCTAAGCGCCCCTTGCAGCTTGTCCACAGTGATATCATGGGTCCGATAAGTCCTACATCACATGACGGTAAGAGATATATACTTACTCTAATTGATGATTACAGTCACTTTACCTATGTGTACACAATCAAAGAAATGTCAGAGGTATTTGAGTGTTTTAAGAAGTATTAAGCTATATCAACTGTTCATTTTAATGAAGGAATAAGCTGCTTCTGGTGTGACCGAGGTGAAGAACACTTATCTTCAAAGATGAGAAAATACTGTGAATTCAAAGGTATACAGTTTGAATATACTATCAGATATACACCCTCTCAAAACGGAGTAAGTGAATACATGAATAGAATACTAATGGAGCCTATGCGGTGTATGTTACTAAGCGCAAATGTTTTGAAAGATCTCTGGTCAGAAGCTGTGATAACAGCAGTATATATTGTTAATAGAAGCTCAACAGTAGCCTTGGATTGTAAAACTCCTGCTGAGGTCTGGTATAGTCAACATCCAAACTTGTCAAAATTGCGTATGTTTGGCTGTGTGCCTCCCTAAGGGAAACTGAACAATCATACCCAGAAGTGAATAATGGTTGGCTAGTACCCCATTAGCTATAAGATGTGGAACCTTGTCACAAGAAAGATTGTTTTGGCATGTGATGTGTTTTTTAATGAAAATACCACATGGAGTGGAGAAAATATGCCCACATCCCCAGCAGTGAAAGCATCACTACTTTGTGAAACAGTTACCATTCCGTCAGAAGGAAGCCTAGCCTACCTTTAGGTGAAGCCAGTCATGAAGAGTTGGACAAAGAAACGCCTCCACTATCAGATGAAGGTGAACTTTGTTGGAGCTAACGCCCATGTGTGAAACCAAGCTCTTTGCAAGATTATGTAGCATTTGTTATGAATGCAGAAAACTTTTTTGCAACCCCCTGGTTTTTTCAAATAATTTAGAACTTGTTTACAAACTCAATAAATCATTGTATGGCCTCAAGCAGGCACCCAGAGAATGGAACAAGTGCCTTGACACTTTTTTAGATCACTTGGTTTTCAACCAGTGCAGAATGATCCATGTTTGCACCTACATGTTGTCGGTGATACCAAGGTCTACATACTGATTTTTGTTGACGATTTGATCATCAGCAGTATTCACATACAAACTCTTGAGAAGATCAAAGCTGCACTTAAGCTAAATTTGACATGAAAGATTTGGGTCACTTACACTTTTTCCTTGGAAAAAACAAATGGAGACAAAACCCCCTATTGATGATGGCGAATCAACCTCTATAATTGACATCAAGCCATACAGAGAGCTCATAGGCAGTTTGATGCACTTAATGTTATGCACCAGACCTGACCTGAGTTTTTCTGTCAATTATTTCAGCAGGTTTCAAAGCTGTCCAACTAACACTCACTGGGAGTCAGTGAAGTGCATTCTTCGCTATTTACAAGGAACTTCACACCTAGCGCTGCACTTTCTTACAATTCCAGTCGTAAGTCAATATCTGGATTTCTTCTGAAAGTTTTTGGTTCAACTGTATCTGGTACAACTAACTATAAGGCAGCCCACTATTGCCTTGAGTACCTGTGAGGCAGAATTCATGTCACTTGCCAATGCTTGTACTGATGTCCTGAAGCTGGGAATCAACCCCAAAGTGCCCGCCATATATGAGGACAACCAGCCTGCACTCAAGTGTCTTGAGAAGTGGGAACACAAATATTGAAACATATAGATGTGAAATATAATTCTGTGAGGGAGTTAGTGCGTGATAAAGTTGTAAGGATTGAATATGTCCAAAGTGAATTTCAAATTGCTGATATTTTAACAAAAAGCTTAAATATTACTAAGTTTAATCAACTATGTAAGTGGCTAGGATTGAATGCATCATAAAATAGGTTATGTATTCCTCCATCTTCAACATGTTCCTCCATGTTTAACACATATGCCTCCACTCTGTGCACATTTAAAGCATATTAAGTTGAGGTGAAGTGTTGGTAGAGCAATTTAACATATATTCATTATGATATTGGTACATTTTGTATGCATATGTTGGTAACAATCCATTTGTACAAAGAGGTTTTTTTAAATGGTTTCACAATCTTGACACAAAACTATAAGTCATTCACGAGCTAAGTTTACTTGGATGACAGCTCAAAATGTTACTAGAAGTAATCCCTAATGTATCACTACGTCAACAGCTGACATTTATCACTTTGATGACTGTAATGAAAACAAATGGTAATATATTAATCTGATAGTTAACCATAGTAATTTAGGCCAATATTATTTATATATTTATTTGAGGTCAGACCCAAAGTTTATTTATAGTTTTATTCCCTTTAAAAAAATATATTAACACCACTTTCACAAAAACTTCTAACGAACATAGCTTCAAAATGGCGACTGACGAATCTAAACCATATTATTGAATATAATGGTAAACAAGTTTTTTACAATGATGCAGACACGCGGTTGATGAAAATATTTTATTCAGTCAAATATTTCAAAATACGATAAAATAATCATAAAATCATTTATTGTATGTAAAAAAATGACAACAATTTTCTCTTTTCTAAGTAAATACAATGCCTGTATTAAAAGATATTGATGTGTGCAATATATTACACAAAATCAGTAACGTTCCAAAACGAAAACTAGGTACTTTTTAACTATGTTTAAAATATTGTTTCGAGTTGGATAAAAGAAATTATTTAAAAAAATAAAATAGTATGAGAAAATTTAAGTTTACGTTATTTTAAATGTAATATATAACAGGTAATTAAAGATCTTTACATTTATAACAAAACTGTGATCTTTTACAAGTGTTACCCGCCTCAGTGGCGTAGTTGGCTAACGCGCTAGTCGTGTTGAGCTCGACCGCCGAGGACGGGAGATCGAGGTTCGAATCTCGGTCGAGTGAACTAGGGGTGGTTTTTCCTAAATGGTTTTCCACTCTCCCTCCACGCAAATGCGGGTTCACTTCCTCTAATTCAACCTTCCCAATTCCCAATCCATTAGCGTAATTAGTACTTAAAGCGCATAACCCGAACGGGTAGTAAGACGCGGTGCTAAATAAAATAAAATAATAATTTACAAGTGTTGGCAACTCAAAACCTAAACATATGATTTTCGAACTGTCATCCAGGTAAAAAAAAACCTATCGTGAACGGAATATAGATGAATTTCCTCTAAATTCTTCCTTCTTCAACTCTATTCTATTAGTGTAAATATGAGGATAGTTGAGGTGGGTAATAATATAACTTGGTTCTCTGAAGTAAATTTATTGTACACCAAACTCTCAAAATCAAAGCCTATATGTTGAAATGTTTTTTTTTATTCCCCCCCACCCCTCCTCATTTTCATTGTTATATGATGAACATTGTTTTGGTCCAAAGAAACGTGACACACAAGCAATACTTGAAATGTTCTGGAAAGTGTCTCAATAACTAACAAATACACGTCAATTATAGGCGCTACCATAAATTAATCATTGATATATGACCTCAATAATGGCATTATTATGGTTACCAAATGTCTTGGGACTCAATTCCTGTAGCCATGGGTTATATTTCAACATATTGTCCTTATAGACAACCTTGTACAGTTTAAACTTTTACATCTGGCAGCATAAATGCTGACCATGAGTCACTGTGACTCTTGCTGATAAAGAGCTGACAATCTTACAAGTCCATGCATACTCTTGTCTTAACTTATGAAAAATCTATGATCTTGAGAACATAATGAATCTGAATAACTCTGTTATAAAATTTAATTGCGTTTTTAAAATCTATTTTTTCTAGTCTTTAGAGAATGTTTCTTGTGTTGATTTTAAAAAAGAATGTTTTATAGAATAACAATATCTCTTCATCTTTACTTTGATTCATCTTTACTATTTCAAGTTTGTGTTGTTATTGTTTGCACTAGGCAGGCGAGACTACATAGTATCTGTGTTGGGTGTTACAGGCATGTACTCAATGCGTATTCTAGAGAGTAACAGTTCTAACAATGGCAGCACCACAGTGCTACAGCCCTCCGAGGAACGCATGGATGCCTCCAGTGACAGTGCTGTCAGCTCCATGGGCTCAGAGCGAGTGCCTTCACTGTCTGACGGGGAGTGGATGGAGACTGGATCAGACTCAGGACACACTCCTGGGGACCATTACTCTGTGGATTACCATTCCAGGTACTGAATGCCTGCCTTTGGTTCATTACATTAACCTTCAACACACATGATTTAATATTTAATTTTTACCATTCAAAACCATACTCTAAAAATTTATTGAAATAATAAGTTAGAACACAATAAAGGGAAAAGTATTGTAAAAGAGGACTTAGACACTGGTGCACCCTAATTTTTACCGGTAGGCGTCAGGGCTGTCACACACCCGGGAAAACGCAGTAAATTTCACAAAATTTAATAAAATTAAGCCCAAATCATCCAGCTTTAAACATCAGTTACACGATTTCACAATTGTAAATTTTATGAAAAATGAAATTCCAGTCCTCTTGACTTCAATCTGAGTTTTCTAAAAAAATGAGAACCTCTTTTGTAAAGCACAGGGAATTAGGTAGTGAGAAAATAGTGGAACACTTGTGCATACAATTTACCAAAGCTATTATTTCTTTAATGGTTTCAATTATAAATTTTGGAGGCACTCTTATTGTTTTCAAACCTTTTAAATACCAAATCTGGTCTTAAATGTAGCTCATCTATTCAACATTTCTTCATTGCACTATATTATAGTTGTACTTAGAATGTTTTAAACTTTTATCAACGTTATTTTCCTTCTGCAAAAGAAGTGGTAAAGTGTAGCTCGCTTGCTCTACCACCCCTTTCTAAGTATGCCACCAACTTAACTTATAATGATACTAACAAGCACTTTCTCTCATTGTACATTTTTTAATCACTATTTCAGTGACACCTGAAATAAAATAATAATCTGTCTTAAATCTATAAATTTGAGATGAACTATTTTTGAATACTTTTACTTGTTTTATTTTGCCTAATCTAAGTGCATAACCAAATAAAACTAAAGTCTCATCAAAATAGTTGAGTTGTGAATCTGAGATTGTTAGTTGTGTTGCCAGCAGCAAGTACCGGCCGTATGACTACAGCTACACTAGCAGTCGCCACCACTCAAGCCCCACAGTGAGCATACCAGACACAACCCACAGAATGCCTCCCATGGCCCAAAAGAAACACAAATGTATGGCAAGCGCTACTTCCAGGAGCAGGCCACAGGTCAGTGAGTTTTGTTTTAGATTCAAAACAAGGGTTGTGTGTGGACGACTTAATATGTGGAAAACCATTTATTACAGAATTGCTATAATAAGTGAAAATATGCAAAACCTGGATTTGTAAGGAAATTTAAAATGTTTAGATAATTCTATATTTAGGGACCTGTGAAATTCAAATGTGTGATAACACAAATTTTATTGTTTTCCCACAAATAAACAAATTTAAGTTAAAAAAAACACAATTTCTTTGTAATTTGACAAATACCGTGTCATGCAATATAATTTTCAACGTGGTAACACTGGTAATAGCACTATGCCAAGGCTGCTGTCTATACAGATAGTACTCGTGTTTGCAGATTTTAAAGCTATAAAACATATCACAGGATATATGAGTATTTTCATGAGGTTTTTTCTTTCTTTTTTGTTAAGGTTAACATTAAAAATCACAATTTTTACTTTGGACCATTTAGATAAATCGATTCTTTGTTTTCAGGCTTTAAAAAAATTCACACTAGTTCAAATCAGCGCATTAACATATATGAACCTTTCTAGAGGCGGTTGGTCATGTTTGCTGTAAGCATGATTGACAATCGATTATTTTGATATTGCTATTTGTAAAAATCAAAAGTAATGGTATTAAGATAGCAAATTTTACATAACTAAGTGTGAACTGTTTTGTGCGTATTTATATTTGATTTTTCTCCAAATATGTTAATAACTAGCTAAATACACAGTATGAATGAAAAATGTAGACAATTTTATGCTACTTCCGTAAACACATAAAATCAGAAATATACTAAGAGGAGAGTGTCTGAAATCTCAGAAAGTACCAAACGCCAGGCATAGGTAACCAATGCCAAGAAGGAGAAGGATTTGTCATATGAATTGACAAAGACATGGGAGGAGGCAGTTTGGATACCATGTGGAAAAGTTGACTCAAATATTTATTGTGATGTACCACAATGCTTTGACCGATATAGAACAAACCTTAAAGAAAATAATCTGGCCACATTGGCAATGTTTTCATTTGAGAGTTAGTTTGTTTAGCAATGTAAGACAAGTTTATTTTACAGTTAACTTGGCATGCTGAAATAAATAATAAATATAGTATTCATTTTGGAACAAGTCCAGAAAATAATAGCACTGCTTTCATTAATGATGGAGTCATTTATTTCCTGTATGGAAATGAAATTAAACATCACTATGTGCTCACCATAGTATGCTAGTGACCTAATGTTTGTGTATCCAGAAGCATGCTACCGTTATTCGTACTTAAGATCCCTTTTTAATAAAAAAAGAATCTAATTCAACTTGTATTACCGTAAATAATATTGCTTTCCACATGAAATATCATCGCTTTTTGAGAAAAATAACAATCACCACTTTTCCTCCAAAAATAACCTCACCTTCTGCATGTCTCTATCTATAATTGATCAAGAAATATGGTTTATTTTCCGCTCTAAGGAAAATAGTTGTCTTTATTGCATCTTATTAACCTTATGTGTGCCAATGTCTCTCAGAGCGATGAAAAAATATCTTCTAAAATTGCCAGCGTTGTTCACAGCGATCCGATGTTTTTGAGCTCTTAGTTCAGCATTAAGTCAACAGATAGGGTAGGTTTTATTTCCACTGCATTATCGTTTGTTCAAGCCACTTTTATGAGCTTTATCTTTGGCCTTATTTGTAAACATGGCTACTAAGAGGAAAGCTGTGATTCAAGACACAGAAATATGTGCAATATTTATTGATAGCTCAAGCGAGAGTGATCAATTTGTTAGTGATTCTGAATTTGTAAATAGTGAAACTGAACAGAAATTATATTCTAATGAAAGTGAAGGATCGGAACAAGTGGGAGTAGATTTTCAATGCTTAAAAATTAATGTTAAATATAACAGTAACCAATTAAAAAGTATATGTATAATTAATTATATCATCAGATTGGCAAGCATGTTAGCGAGTTTAGGTAAAAATTTGATCGCAAAAAGTTCAAAGATTAATGAATTATTAAAATTTAAACAAAATCCTGTACTTTTTAATCATAAAAAAGTAAAGAAGTTTTTCTTTCCAAAATTATTATAACCACCCTATAATAATAATAATAATAATAATAATGGTTAACTTGAAGCACAAATAATACTTTACATCCCAGACATTTAATAAACAGAAAGCAACCAAGACTGATGAAACTTCATAAGTTAACAAATAAAAATTACTGTAAAAATTGTAGATTATCTTAGTATATTTTTTTCTCCTCCCATAATATGTATATAGGCTTTCCTCCTATTAATTTTAAAGTACTTTAACTTTTGATTCAAAATAAATATTGTAGTGAGCGGTTGTATTAGATTTCTGAGACAATATTGTGTGATAATATACTAGTCATTTTATTTGTGGTCATTTATACAGTATTAGCTATAAACTACTTAAGTAAACAGAATGAGATGGATACATTTTAAAGAAGAAAACCCACCCTTCAAGGGACCCAGCTGGGATTGAACCCCTGACTTCTAACTATCCTTTTAGTTACATTCCACTCAATTATATTATATGTGATGTCAGGTGGAACCTCCCTGGGCAGCCACGGCATGACCCCAGGTTTACCCACCACTCCGGTCAAGTACGAATATGAAGAGACTGCAGCTGTGGCCCCGACTAACACATTCACTGGTCCAGTAGAGGGAGCTGTGGGGCCCAAACCTGCCGAGATCAAGTATAGCTGTAGTGTGGAGTTCATGAAGCATCATTCGGGTAAGAAAATATACCATTAACATATTTTTACAATTGCCACTGAATATGGCCTTACAATTTTCCATTGAGTTAACAAAATATTATGTTTGTTATTAAAAAAATAGTAGAGGAAGCAAGACTGAAATGAAATGGGCATGTAATGAGGATGGGAAAAGACCCAGGGGAAGCAAGAAAGAGATGGGAGAAGTGAGAGGAAAAGACTGGAAGAGTGGTTGAAAGATAGAGGAAGATGGAGGCATTTTACTAAACTGACCCGGCCCCGGCTGGAAACAGTTGATGATGATGATGATGAAAAAACAGATGATGGGTGATTTAATAATCTCTTGGTACTCATATGGGCTACACACATGCTTAAATGGTGCTAATGTATTGTACTGAATTCATCTCCATTGCGAGTATTGTTCTCAAGTTTTAAGATTGTTTTAAAGGTAACTTCTGGTTTCAACGATAAAAAAGAACTAGATAGGAATCCAGTAACAATTTATTGTCCTAGTGGACTAGTCAGCATTTATGTGCACCCTTAAACAAACTTCCCTTTTTTACAGAAAAACTACATATTTACACAATTACTTAAAAGGCATAAAATTACCTACTTTTAACATGTGTTTTTTCTGCCAAACATTGCACATATTTGGTGCATGAATTCAAAAACTGGCCGATGTTAAAGAAAGATTACATGTTTGATACACCAACCTCACTTTGTGGGACTCTCCATATCACCAAAATTTTATATTTCCTCGATGTGTCCCTGTGAGTAAGTCAGTGTTTTTTGTGACAGAACCAAGAAGCAGCCTGGAACACATCCAGCACAACCACACCTACCACTTGCCCGCAGAGAGTGCTGGCACCATGCAGAGGCCAATTGCCAGAGACAAGCATAAAGGTAACAACCATTAACCAGTTTAAACTACTCTGGGAAATAAATCAAACTACTTGAGAGGATGGGTTTTTAAGGAAATGTATCAACATTCCCTTTTACCTAGCTCACTCAAACTCAGGAATCATAATCATTGCACCATGTGATAGCTACTTTTCAAGATAATTCTTCATTCATTAGTTTAAAGTGTTGACCAACTAAACAATCTACATTCTTTCAAGACATTATTTTTATTTAGAAAAGCTGTTGAACATTCTTAAAAAGTGATTTGATGGTTAAAAATGACTCTGTGATGAGAGTTTACATAATAAAAAAAATAAACACGGGTGCAAAACATTATGCTATGTTTGAAAAGCGGTGTCTAAGCAACATACTTGGTAGGCCACTGACATAACATTTCTAATCAATGTTATCTAATCCTGTATGCTTGTGTGCAGCTCGCAGGTCTGAAGAGGAGCATCTAAACAGAGATGAGAAAAGAGCCCGATCCATGAACATCCCCATCACTGTCCAAGACATCATCAACCTGCCAATGGACGAGTTCAATGAACGACTTTCCAAGTACGACTTGAGTGAGTCTCAGCTGTCACTCATTAGAGACATCCGACGTCGGGGCAAGAACAAGGTATATCTCAAAATTCATAAAATAGGGACTAGAAAGAGCCCACCAATGTTCTTGTGCACTTGTTGTGTGGTAAATGTTAAACAAAATAAATAAAGTACATTATATTTATGTTCATTTAACAATATTGTATCCAATGACGACCCCCCCCCCCACCCCCCCCCCTCTTCAAACATTCAACAAAATAAAATAAAACTATTCACTAATTAATTTGGTGCATTACACATAAACACTTCTGTTATGAAATATTACAATATATAATATGCATACATTGGGTAAAGTGCACAAATGTGGATTAATTTTTTGCAGATGATAATTTGGTAATCCCAACTAAACTTAAGAGAAAAAAAACTTGAAATAGTAGTAAAAAACCTATTATTCAGTTGCTTTTTCCCTCCAAACCTATCTCATTAAGTTGTCATCACATTGAATGCTTAAACCATAAATTAGGCCACTATCGTGTTTTATGAAAATACAAGTTTGTTTCTACTCATATGCTTCACAAATCACAATTCTACAGAAATTATTCCTTGGTTTTACCATTGGTAAAAAATTTAAATTCCATTTGATTAGGGTTATACTCCCTCAGTTAGATAAAGCATATTGTGTTTTGTCACAAATTTAAATCACAGTTTTTTTACAGTTTACTGCGGTTCATTAGCATCAAAATAGCAACATACTATGACATTTAAAAGAAAGGCTGTAATACTGGCTCGCATAGTCATAAATCATGCATAGAAAATGTACCCAATATTATTAAGGAGGTAGGATCTTAGAAATCTTATAATGTACAATCAATCCTCTTTAAACGTTGTGTTATGTTCCTGAGAAATGCAACTTTATAGAAAACAACTTTATAAAAGTTATGTTTTCCCATAAGAATCAATGTTAAGTGTAGGAGTTAGGTTCCAAGGCCCCCCAAAATATTTACAAATACATGTATCATATCGTAGAAACAGCTCAGGACAGGAATACATTTAATTTCGGGACGTGGATGGGACCGGCTCACCACTCATAATCTTATCCCCCTCATGTGTCACCATGGCGGCCTCTGGTTGAAAGAATACTTTCTTTTATTTGTAAATTTCCTTGTAACATGTAAGGTCCTCCATGACAGTCTTGTGAACTCTTGCGCTCCGTTCTACGTCAGGGTCTTCATCGGCCAACATCTGAAGTCCTTCTTGAATGCGGTGAAATGCAATAATAAATGTGCATGAAGGCTTGTCCTCTTCGCTGTCAGATTCAGGGCTTGGATTTTGGGCCAGCTCTTGTAGCTCCTTGTTAGTGAGTTCCTCAATCTTGGCGTCCACCACCTCTTCTATGTCCTCCATTTCCAAATTCTGGAAGTCTGCTTCACGAGAAATGTTGAGGAGGTTTGTGTTTGCGCTTGGCACAATCTCTTCAAATCCTTTAAAATCTGTGACGCATTCAGGCCATAGATTTTGCCACACCGCGTTGAGGCATATATGGGAAACCTCTTGCCAAGCCATGGATATGTTGTTGATGGTGTTAAAGAGATTGTAGCTCCGCCAGTACTCCTTGATGCTGGTCTTTTCTTCACCATCTGTAGCTGCGACAAGTTGCTCAAACGTACGTCACCAGTAGTATCGCTTGAAAGTGGCAATTACACCTTGGTCCATTGGTTGGATTAAGGCCGTAGTATTGGGAGGGAGGAAAACAATCTCCACATGATCGTCCAAGTCAGGAATGTCATGAGGATGTGAGGGAGAATTATCTATGAGGAGGAGAATTCTGAAATCTAAATTCTCCTTCACACAGTACCTCTTCCACGCAGGTATTGCATAGACTTTCAACCACTCACAGAACATGGCACCAGTTATCCACACCTTTTTTATTGGCTTTGTAAATAACGGGAAGGTACTCCTTCATCTTTCCTTTCAAAGCCCATGGATTCTCTGATCTGGCAATCAGGAGTGGCTTCATCTTGTAGTCACCAGATGCATTCCCACCTAGCAACACCGTGACACAATCTTTCGGTGAAACGTAAGTTCTGGCAGGCATTTATTTCCAAAACAATCTCGTCTCGTCAACATTAAAACTTGATTTGGTGAGTATCCGCCGTCTTCAATGATGTTTTGAAGTTCAACAACAAAGGCTTTCGCCAAAATGTTGTCAGAACTTGCAGCTTCACCAGTCACTTTAATATTATGAAAATTGTACCGGTGCTTAAAAACATCGAACCACCCTCGGCTGGCACTGAAAGATTCTTCTTTAGAGCCTTCGCCATCCTTAGGCTTTAACACGTCATGATATAAAGATTTAACTGTACTTTGAACAATGGCTAAAGTAACTGGGGCACTAC
The DNA here is from genome assembly GCA_039000515.1 of Timema cristinae. Classification (NCBI taxonomy): domain Eukaryota; kingdom Metazoa; phylum Arthropoda; class Insecta; order Phasmatodea; family Timematidae; genus Timema; species Timema cristinae. The sequence continues at coordinate 7,633,199 of JBCFYV010000012.1, forward strand.
GTTGGTTTTGAGATTCAATCCACAGCGAAAGCATTTTCTCCATCCTTTCAATGCGCTCGTTTCTTGTACGCCTGACCTTTGTCACACTGAACCCTTAAAAGTTTTCCACACTGCACTTAATTTTCATGGCATTTTTCCCTATAGGGCAAATAGTAGTTGCAGGTAGGCCCAAAGCTGCAGCAATGTCTACACCGCGCTGACCGGATTCGAGTCGCTGTATTATGTCCATTTTAAACAGCCAGACTAATTGAGTGTCTGTTTTTCTTTACAATTAAACTGTTAGATAAATTACATGAACGTTTAGATGCCATTGCAAACAGATAACACCCTGCCCCTGCCCCTCTTAGCTAAACTAAAAAACAAAACAAGTAAACACAAGTTGTGGAGAACTAAAAAAAATTAGATATAAAAACAAAGAATGGTAAACACAAGTCACAAGCAAACTTAAAATGTATTAAATATTAAAAAAAAACATGAAAGATAAACAAAAGACCCACGCGAATTAAAAATATAAAAACTACAAAGAAAGATAACAAAAATTCGTATGCTTGAACAAAACTGCTCATACCATCTTATATGTTGCCAACTTAGAATGCGAAGTCTCTAAATCTGTGCAAAAAGTATCATTCAAGTAAAATACTGTAACAACAAAATTTTCTCCCATAAAATACCATTTATATTACTACTACTATACTACACTACTACTACATACTACTACTACTACTACTACTACTACTACTACAATATACTACTATACTACACACTACTACTACACTAGACACTACTACTACACCACACCCTTCTACCACCACACCACCACACCACCATACTACTACAAACTACACACTACTACTACTATACTACTACACTACCACCACCATTCTACCACCACCACACCACACCACTACTACTACTACTACTAGCTACTACTACTACTACTACTACTACTACTACTACCACTACTACTACTACTACTACTACTACTACTACTACTACTACACCACCACTTCTACCACCACACCACCTTGTTGTATGTATGATGGGGAAAAGGGGGGGGATAGAAATCTCTGATGTGACATGCATGACTCATAGGCCTATTAGGCCCACACAAACGGGAACTAGGCAGTTGACACTTGGCGCGTGTCCAGCTGAAAAACAACGTTGTACCCAATGGCGGGACATTATGTAAAAAAAATGGTCACAGATTATTAATAACGTTGTAACCAAACAACGTTCTAATAGGCAACGTTATAGCAGAACTTACTGTTGTAATGTTACTGACCTGCCCCTAAAGAATATGTGAGAGCATTGACAATAATATCGTCCTAATTTTATAAACGTATCTTATTTTATTTAAATTATATAATCTATTACATGGCGCTTAAAGCACTTCTTCTAAGAGGGCACAAGAGCCATTGGCAATGACTTCAGAGTGCATGAGGTAGGACCTGTTGAGTCAAAAGGACTATTTAAGGTCTTTTATAAAGAAAATAAATTTACTTCCTTTCCTATAAGGAACAATATGCATTTCTAAACGGTAATTTGAGCCAGCTTCCTGTTCTCGAACATTCTACCTCCATCCATATGTTCTATTTTTATATTTTATTTTATTTTACTATATGAAAGTTTCTGGAAGCGTCCATGAGCAATCGATATATGCGAAAGATGGGGCAATAGAAACTCACGAGGAGTCCAGTCCTTGATGTAGTAGGACTGTAGCTCCTGTCCGCGATCCCTACGAATTAAAAGAATGTCAACTTTATAAATGTGTATTTATTACATAATATTGAAAAGCGTGGGGGCGAGTGATATAAAGAGTGAGATAAATAAACCTCATTTTTTATAAACCTTATAAAAAGGCTTCAAATCGCGTGGCAATCAAACCACATTAGTTCACAACTCATCAATTAGTACAAAAACCAGGACAATTCAAATAAACTATAACCACAAGAAGAGAATGCTCTTCACTGTGCCTATTTTCCATTTTAACAATTATTGAGTTCTTGGCTTTATTCACTATTCCATTTTTGACCTTTAAAATATGTTATTAAAACCCTTGGAAATGTATAATAAGACAGTGTAGAAACACTGTACAATGATGTAAAGTAATTGATAGTGAAGGGAAACCAACCTGAAAGGATAATTAGGTTAGGCCTAGATAGAAAAACACACTCTCTCTTCACTTCTTCTCTTCTTAAACTATTGAACTATATTACATTTCACACATTGTTGAATTTTCGGAGATGTTCCTTTATCATTAGAAAATACACATTGAAAACACACAAAGAAAGATAGGTTATAGTTTTTTTTCAATGTGTTTCTTCTAATAATAAAGGAACATCTCTGAAAATTCAACAAAGTGTGATATAGTGCAATAGTTGAAGCAATGAAAAGAGAAGTGTGTTTTTTCTATCTAGGCCTAACCTAACTATCCTTTCAGGATGGCTTCCTTCACTATCAATTGTACAAAGTTTCGACACTGCTTTACTATTAAACCACTTATAATTTGGAATTTTAAATACCAGTTTGTATAGTGGCATAGAACAAAGTTTTTTGTTTAATTTAATATAAATAAAACTTTGTAATTAGAATTTTTAACTGCTTAGTCAAAACAAAAAATGTGCCTTTGCACACTTACTAAGAATTGTAGTAACTAAATAGTTTAATTTTAACATGTTTGGTTTTACTTGTTCTAGGCCACAAAATTTTGTATAAAGAATATATTTTAAGTCTACATCTGAAAGTAAATATTAATAATTACTTGAAGGGTTTCCTTTAGAGATGGTTGAATCTTTCATCTATAAACAAAGCATAATATTTTGATTTTTGAATTCAAAAATTACTAAGTTAGCTCCCGGCCTACTTGAAAATTACAACTTAATCCATAATCATTATTTGTCAGATTTTGTCAGACAGAATAGATAAACATGAATAAATTTTCTTCTTTTTTAAAATAATAATTGTTAGGTGAAGAAAATTTAACGTGCCTAATACCCTAACCTTCCACCTCTATGGAAAACTTGGACTCGACCATTTCAGCGTATGCTTACTTCTGAAACGTTCACCTCATGAACAATCTTGTAAATACTTTAATTGACACATTAAAGCTCTTCAAAAACTTAAAATCAAAACTAGAATTACAAATAAATTTGAAATAAATAAAACAAACTACAGGTTTTTTTAAAGAGAAATAAGAACACATTACACACGATACAAGGTCAGCCGCCATGACGTATATATTTACTCTCCAGCGCCCAGAGTGATGATTAAATAAACATGACTTAATTCTTACTACCCAACTGGTTTTAATTATCTATAACTATGCAAAGAACCCCAATTTATTTCATACGATCCTTAAGTTAGATATTTTGTTTGGTTTCATGAAAAATAAATACTGTCAAAAGTTAGACACTGATAAAACTGTTTTTTTATGCCTACCGGCTTACATATTGTATATTGATTATTTGTTTGAAATCGATTCAGCTAATCTGCTCACTTTGTAAGTGCTATCGAGTTTTATGAATCAAATAACAACTTGCTAATTCATAATTTGTTTTTAAATTGATTTTAACTAAGAGTTTATTATTTTTTTCAAATATGTTATTGAAGTAATTGTAAAAATATTCAAACACAGTCTTGTCTAATAAAATAGGAATGAACATATTGCAAGAGTCAAAAATATGTTCATGTTTTAAATAGAATGTATTCTCAGAAATCGATATATCGCAAGAATCAAATATATTTCTTGTTTTCTACGCGAAGATAGATAGCAGATATAAAAGAAAATAATAATAATAGTAATACACACTTAGGCATTATTGAGTTCACTATTTCCATTATTTATTTAATTGTTAAGCATGTTGTTTAAGTCATTTTTTTTTAATCTGTTTGAATTTTTATTTTAGCTTTCTTATTAAAATAAATTATAGTACCTCAAGATGATTAAAGTTGATCAAAACGTAACTAGGCCTAATCTGTTTGTTTATTTCAAATATTATTTTATAAACTTAAGTCATTCTATCAACACTTTAATTAATATTAGCACCGCGTCTTACTACCCGTTCGGGTTACACGCACTTACGTTAATGTGTAATGGTAGGGTGATGGTGAGATGAAATGGAGGACCTACAGTTTAATGTGTAATCCGAACCACGGTGGAGGCCTGGCATTCCTCACATTCACAAGTTGTGATTAATACACGTCTTGTCAGATGTGAAGGAAGGGTTTGGCAATCATATGAATCTGTGCCGGGACGGAGGATTGAACCTCGAACCCCAGCACAGAAGTCCGACACCTTACCCTTAGACCACCAAGTCACCCAATAATTTAAAGACACTCCAATTTTGATTGATTTGATTTCTCAACAATAATATGAATCTAGATTGTTTAATTTGGCTGGATTTTAACCAGTATTTTGCAAGGGTGGTTGGGGTTGATTAAAATTGAAAACCTTGAAATAAATCTTAATTTACAGCTTAGGGCTATATTGTGTGATGTAGGTATATTTGGTAATCATTAAAATTTCTAACAATTTGTTAGGATTCGGATTCAAAATTCAAAAATAAATTGTATATTCAGATTCGATAAATAGTGGATTTGACCCATCTCTAGTTACCTTAATCTAAAAAATACACCTGATATTTACAAAACTGTATTTTTTCATTTTTAATGAATCCATTGATTAAATAGTCCAAATGTAAGTTGTGCCAGAGAAACAAATAGCTTAACTTGACTTGTTTGTTTTTGTACTAGGTGGCTGCGCAGAACTGTCGCAAGCGTAAACTGGACCAGATCATGAGCCTGGCCGATGAAGTGAGGGATATGCGCGAGCGCAAGAACCGCCTACTGCGGGAACGCGAGTTCATGCTAGGGGAGAGGCAACGTGTCAAAGAAAAGTTCAGCCAACTTTACAGACATGTCTTTCAGGTAAATATTACAACTCACATTAATGTGTTTTTTTTTAATGTATGTAGTCTTTTTTCTCTTTTCTCAACATTTACTATGCCCTTTTTTCTTTTTTCAATGTTAATTTAATCCATCCATTTGATATCCTTTTCCCTTTGTTTATATCGACCAGATACAAGTGAATCCTAAACTTCAACATAAGTTTGATTGAAGATTCATGATTATTTTAGCTGCTTCTTAATAATCAAAGTGTGCATTTGAATTTTTATAGAAATGGCCTTGTAGAAAATACAAGCATGTCACTCAAAAACTTCATTTCGATGGCCTCCACTTTCCTGGTCTCTCTTGCATCCAATTTACATGTTTCTCTTCTCATGTGTTATCGTCTCTACTCCATCCAGCTTTATAGCTTTTCTAAGGCTTATCCTATACCTTGTCATTACCATCACGTCATTCTTTGCCATGCCACACTCTTACTCTTCCTTCTCCCCTAATTGTATAATTCATCAGCAAACATCATGGATTTAATCTTTCCTCCTCAATTTTTCTTGCTACTCTTATTTATGATATTTCCATTACCATTACAAAGAATATTGGGGAGAGGGCACTCTCCTACTTCTTTCAATTCTTTTTTATTTGGAACCACCATGTCCACTCTTCTTTCTCTATCTTAACAAAACTCATATTATCTTAATATATACTCTTTACTCTCGTGATAACTTCTCCATGTCCATAAATACCATAACTAAGTCTTCCCCAAATTCATGCCTTCTTTCCATCAGCTGTCATATAGCAAATATCAAGTCTATTGTAGACTTTGGTCCCCTAAGTCTGTGTCGTTCCTCTCTCCACTTTGCTTCCATTTTCTTTCTTATTCGCTTTGACAGTATTTTCTCATATATTTATGTATTGTTACACATCAGCGTCGTTCACTTTAGTTTGTACCCTCTTCCTGTCTTGGATCTGGATCGCTCATCACCTCTTACATAAAATTTTATCAGCGGTGCTTCAAGAATCACATTCAAAAGCCCACCCCAAACCCCCCCAATCTTTGCAACATTTTGGTTCACTCTAAATTTCCTGACCCAGCCCACCACAAACAACAGCAGGCCAAGGTTCCTATCCATTGCAACAAACCAAGAATGCAGTTTCCTCGCACAATTCACCAAACCTTCCACCTCACTCAACGCAGACTCAGACAAATGGAATATCCCATGAAAGGCCACTATAACTGTCCACAGATAATCTTATATACCAGCTATAATACAACTACTGCATTGCTGAATACATTGGCCCTCACCACAGGAACACTCGCCACGAATGAAGTGTCATCATTTTGACACCAACCACAACAACCCTGAAAACCTGCAGCACTTCATACCCAAACACATAACTCAATTTTGACTCATGCTATAGTAAGAGCAAAAAGCCCTCCCCAATAGTTGTATTGCTTCCCAGCTTCGTAGGTGGGAACTTGCTCACCAATATAAAACCAAATCCAGGCACTCCTAGGTATCAACCTTAGATAACCTTCTCTACTTTCCCTCCAAGCTGGCCTACTAACATCAGTCAGTAATGTTTACAGTATATAAACAACATTCACAGATAATATAATTTAATAATTATATGATTAAATATAATACTATATCCATCCACCAAGAGTAAGAAGGACACAAATTTGAACAGGCAAAAACAGTATCTAAGTGACCATGATCACTCTATAGCCAGTATGTGTTTTACTCTACTCTTCTGAAGAAAGGAATTGATGTACTTCGAAAATTACATAATTATGTGTTTAGTTGTGTTTTAATTGTGAACTTTGAGACCTACAGTTTTCTGGTAGGGGTGTAGGCTTTACCCTTCTATCTTCCTTTCAATGTTTAATAAACATAGCTCTTTGTCTCTTTTTTAAATTAAGTGCTATGATTCCTTTCTTACGATCCCTGGTACCCTATTCTCGTTACATATTCCTTGCAGCATTCTGTATAACAAGTGTAGTCTCATTTTCTTATCATTTAACTGTTAGTTCGTCCACGCCAAATGCTTCTCTTTTTTTTATCCTCTTTAATGCATCTTCCACCTATTTTTATAATGTGGGACCTACTTTCTCCTTTTATGCTATTCTTCATGATGTTCCGTTTCATTTTCTAACTTGTCTTTACGTGTTTCATATTTATACCATATTATAATTTTATGCATTGAACCAGCACATTAAAATAAACTGAGTGATGCACATACTTAAATTTTATCTTTGATTTTAAAAATCAATAAAGTCTCAATGACTTAGAAAATTTGAAAACCGTGTATGGACATCACTTACATTACATCAATTTACAGTGTATACACACTCATTTCATATATTAGTAGTCACACTAAAACTATTTTCAATAATGTGTGATACATATGTGAAATAAAACAAAATTGAATTGTTCACCTTTTAGATATAAATTGATAACCAGCCCTGTGTTATAGTGGTCACTGCAACTCTCCATGAATCTAGGAGTCTCTGGTTCAATTCCCAGCTGGTACCACACATATTTTTCACAAAAAGGAATCATCCCAATGGTTACCAGGGTTTGATCAGTTAGGCTTAAGTTAGGTTTAAGATCACTAATTACTCCACACCTTCATAATTACTACCATCTCATTACGGGTAAGACGTGTAAACAACTTCCTATGTTGTACCCTGGAAATATTCTGCGCTACCAGATCGGCTAAAAGTACACACACACATACACAAGTGAACAAGGAATGAATATGAATAATAAATATATATATAAAAAATTTCATCTCACATGCCTATCTTATCCATTTCCTTCATCACCCATATTTCTGATGCATGCTGCAATATTGGGACATAGTACATCCTGTATATCACTCCTTTGCACCTCTGCGGCACATCTCAACCCAAACCAGACTTCTGACACTTTCTTAAAAGGTTTCCACTTGTCTCCCTCTCTCCTCAATTTTTCTCTCATTTGAAGCTTTCCACTTTCTTAAGTTGCTTTCGTCCTAATGTTATTCCCCTCGTACGCCTATTTTCTTTCCGTGTTGTAATCACCAATTTGCTCTTTACATTAAACTTCATTCATATTGTACTACCACCTCATTCCATACATCCAACTGTACCTGCACTCCTTGTTTCCGTCCCCTACTCTTCCTACCACCTCTCTCATCATTACTACCACGAACAACACTGGCAAGAGCACGCTTCCCTGTTTCAAGCTATTCCTCAACTCAAACCAATCCTTACACTTCCCACTCTCCTCACTATTCCATCTTTCAACCCCTTTATTTTTCAATGCTTCCCACATTTTATTTTTGCACACACTGTCATAAGCTTTTTAAATGTCCAGAAAAGCCATCAGCAGATCCTTCTCAAATTCATAATGGTGTACCTGCAACTGCTTCATGGTGAATATTAGGTCTACTATAGACCTACTTCTTCTGAAGCCATACTGCTCCTCTCTCAACCCTCCTTCCACTACTCTTCTGACTTTCCTCTCAAATTCCCACACTTCTTCCAGTCCTTCGGAATCCTCCCCTGGTGCTTTCCCACACTTTATTTTCTGCAAGGCCTCTTCAACATCTTTCCAGATTATATTCATTGTCCTTCCCGGACTGCTGCCTTTGTTTTTCCCTTCCTCCTTCTCGCTTCTCCTCTTTGCATTCAGCAACTCCTCAAAATGCCTTCCACACCTCCTTCAGTTTTTCTTTTCTATCCACCTCATTTATATTTTCTTGTCAACCATTACCACACACACACTTCCCTGGTCCTTCTTCTACTCTGAACCATTTTATACAGCACTTTCTTACTTCCCTCACTATCTTGTTTGCTTTCCTCTTTCTTGCTTTGTACACCTCTTTTGCCTCTATTGTCTTAAAGCTGAAACCACTCCCTGAAGGCTCTATTCTTCTTACCCTCTACCTCTCTCACTCCCTCATTCCACGAAAGGGTTTCCTTCCAGTTCAACCCCTCATACACATTGTGGGAGACGGGCAACAGCATGAAGTAGGGGATTGCATGTAGGGGCAAAGTACAGTGGAGACTACGTATGCCCCAAGACCGATACAGTAGCTGTGAAAGCCCTACATAAACCCTGAAAAGTGGCAGCTATGATGGCCCTAGCAAGACATTAGCGGATGATAACAGAAGAACAAGCCTCAGAAAGGAACTATATTGTCTATATACTTAGAGATAAAGAATAATTTTAGCTTTAGTTCATCCATTATTAGATTTATACCAGTGGTATTTAAACTTTTTTGTTCACATACCCTAAGATTTAGTTTATCTTCAACTCAGTATTCCCAAAATTAAACTTGTTAGCAATTTTAGCGCAAGAAAATATCTTATACATCCACATTTTATACCAAAATACAAATTTTTCTTCACCATAAATCAAAGTCTTTAAATAATATTTAATTTGTTTTGCAGTCTCTTCGTGATTCAGATGGAAACCAGTACTCGCCATATGAATACAGTTTGCAACAGTCTGCTGATGGATCAGTTTTATTAGTACCGCGGGCCAATACTTCGGCCATAATGGAATCAGAAATGACACATCCTAAACACAAAGATTACGATCGTCATCAAAAGGAATGAACAATTTAGTGTCACTTAAAGAGAAATTGCCTCAAGACAAAAGACCCCATTTAGTTTCATTGTAAAATTGTATCAATTTTTAATGAGTATATTCAGAAGAAGGTACAGGAAAGGTGGATAGAAACATATAAAAGGAACAAACACAATATGGCTTTTAAATGAAAAGAAGAATTCAGTTCACACTTTACATGCTGCCAATGGACATAGGTTTCATTCTATCGGAACTTATCAGGGAGGAGTGTGAAACGCGCTACGCAATTTCCTAATAGAGGAAACCTAAAAACACAAAAGGGAGAAAATAGAAATATGTAAGGAATGATATGACACATAAATAGGAACATGTAAAAGTTTTCCTATTTTAGGAAGTTGCGTTGCGCGTTTCACACTCCTCCCTGATAAGTTCCGATAGAATGAAACCTAGATCAGGGGATTGGGCAGTGACGATCGATTTTCTTAGAGGCAACCATTACTTCTTTGTCCAATGCAGCAGCAGTGTAAAGTGTGAACTGTGTTCTTCTTTTATTGTAAAAGCCATATTGTTGTCTTATATTTCTATCCACCTTTCCTTACCTTCTTCCAAATATAATGCAACTGCCTCATAAAGCGAAAAGAGGTTTTCCTCTTTGAGATATAATGAGTATATTTGAATCTTTGTATTCATTGAAATACTTATATTTGTTCAATTTAAGAAAATACATTGTATTAGGTTAATATAACAGGGAGTTTGAAAATATATACATAGTCATCAAAATTTTCTACTCAAGGGGAGTTGTACATTGGAACATTTCTGAAAAAAAATCAACTCTTATTTTCATCAAAACTGATTCTAATTTTGTTTTGATTTTAAAAGATATTTATGATTTAATAGGTTAAAGGGGGAATATATATATATCCTCCCCACCCCCCTTAAAAGCTGTTTTAATTGATGAAATTAAATGTATCAAATTTTCCAAACTTATCAACTTTAAGTGTTTGATTTTTATGTATTTGATTTAATAACTTGCTATGGATGAACATGTAAATATTTTAATATGATAGCTTGAAAACTTTCTTAACTATTAAATATTTACTAATACACATGGAAATTACATTTTGATATAGAAATTTGTTTTTATTTATTTACTTTTTATCTTAATGTGCAAAGGTTTTAAATGTATTTCAAATTAATGGTGGATTAGTTATGAACCATTATATATTTAATTTTACCGTTAGGTCAGGTTTTTAAAATAGCTTGGCATATATCTCATAGTGTTCATAGTTATTAAACATCATTTTACATAAGACATTTTTCAAACCCTCACATCCATTTCCAGCCCTCGGACACTACCACCAAACAAGAGTAAATGTTTCACTAAAGTCACAGGTCCTGGAAATATAAGGAAGCTCGCCAAGTTCGTTCAATTTGCCTTGTTGGCGAGGTTGTCAATCATAGTTGTATGTACTGGGGGTGTTTTTACCCTAAATGACTTCTTAACCTTACTCCACCTAAATAAGAGTAACAGTGTTGGATGTCTTAGATTAAATGTAAAGTGCAAAAAGACCGGCTGAGTAGTGCATTGGGGTTTAAAAATAATATATAAAGTGGGCGCCTGATTATCCTTCACTCACAGGAATGGAACATGATCGGAACATAAAAAACAAGTAAAAACATTAAATATTATGGTTTTCTAAAAAAATATTGACGTGTTTATCTTTTACACAAAATCCATAACTTAACTAAGGCAACACAAAATGAAATTTTAATAATATTCATAATTGTGTTTGTAAATAGTAATTAATATTAAATATTTAACAAAAAAACCTTAAATTTTCTAAATTGTAATAACTTGATGTTTTTGCGTGAACAGTTTTACATCAAGTAGTCATGTGATATGATTAAGTCAACTAGAGAATATATTGATGATTACAATTTAAAATACAAAATGTATGTAATGTTTGGATTCTATGAACAATTTTAAGCTGATAACAGAGTTATGATAGTTAAAAGTTGATGATAAATAACAATTAAATGCAAAAATGTATTTAAACGTTTTTATTATCAACTTTTAATCATCATAACTCTGTTATCAGCTCAAGTGTGTTCATAGAATTCGAACACTGCTTTTTGTATTTTAAATTCAAAAATTTACTAAACTACAACTACTTATCAATGAAGTATAAAACTGAAATTTTACAGAAAAGTAAAGAAAGATACCACTTCAAACAACTATAAAAATATGACGATTTTAAAATGGGTCCCTAGGAAATATAGGAGGTTAAGCTTATAAAAAAACTTTGAGTTTAGTAAAACATTTAAATTTAGTAGACATTTAGAAAACCAAACAAGTCAAAAATTTTGAAATTCCTAAGTGGTAATTTGACAAATGAAGAGAGGTGTGGAAAGGGCTTAAAATTACCAGAAGAATCTCAAAATTTTAAAAGCAAACCCAGGATATAAGGGAACAGGGGTGAGGGAGAACGGTTGTATACAAATCACTTTTAAGTTTGTAGCATTTAAATTTAGCAACCAGGTAGGTAGTCTCTAAATAACAAAATAAAAATAAAATGGGGGGGGTCTGGAAAAAGTTTTTTTTTTTAAATGTTCCAAAACTAGAAGAATAAACTACTTATCAGGGTAGGTAAAGATTTAAATTGTGGTGGCTGGTATAAGGACCACCCAAACCACAATGAAGAACATTCTTAGATGTAATAATTAAGAACTAGAAAACTGAAAGGGGCTCCCCTTGAAATTTACAAAACCAAAAGAAAAGTTCATACTCTAATACCTTAACAATATAAATTCAACTGATTTTAATTATCTGTAAAGCTTACTCGGCTATAACATACTAATTTCAGCCAACTGATCAGTTTGATTTCCGGCAGCATACACTGGGGGTGGTGTCACTAGAGTATGATTTTCTATATTTGCTTCAGGCATATACTGGCGGGTCCCTGCATAATTTAACTCATAACTCCTGTTACACAAGGGGCATTTGTTGATATTCAAAACTATTTCCAGCCAACATATATCATCTTTAACTAATCTAACCTAACAAATGCAGGTAGTTAAATTCTGTTAAAGTATAGTCATGTATAAAAATATTGACCTACAGAATTATCACTATTATACATTTATTTAAATCTGTAAAGCACCATAAATAGTTTACTCCCGCCAAAATATTGTACACACAAAGTGTAACATACAGTCTAAGATAAACAAAATGCTAACCTGGAAACAAACTGCTTCATTTCCAAAAGGTTCACAATAGTATGATTGGATTAGTAGTGAAAAAATAATGTGAGTGGGCCAGTAGTGCGACAGTAGTGTGCTTGGGACTGCACTTGTGCACCACTTATGTTCCACACTGGCCCACTCAGCTCCGTTCTTGCATATCAGCCAAACACCTTCAGTTAGTGTTACCAGATTCAAAAATAAAAAAGGACAATCTATTCTGAAATCACCTGAAATGAAGAACATTTTTAAATCTAAAAAAAAAATTAATAAAAATTTAAACTTTAATTACAAAAGGAAACATAAATGTCACAATGAAATAATCTTGCAGCATACTGCTGATACCGCCTATATAGGAATATAATAACACTTAAAATGGTCACACCTTGCTACTGCTGGGATTCAAACCCGATGCCTTCTTCATTAGCAAAATAAAGTTGCTTGCGAGTTTGAAATAGCATCATCCTCACTGAGCGCCAGCAAGAAATATATGATAAAGCAGTCATTTAATTAAATCATTATATTGACAAATTGAATGCCTTTCGTCCATTTAGAGCAGGGATTTTCAACAGTGCCGCAGCACTTTATCTGAATTGCACATGTCATGTCACATGATGTGAGACAATAGTTGTTTCCCTTTTGATGACTATATTTATTAATTTTTAGTGATCTCACATTGTGGTTGGTTAGTGTGCTAGTTTATTGGTTTCCAAAGCTATTTTACTCTGTAGCTCTCTTTATGTATTTCATTCAGGGTTTTTGTTATTAATTTCTTTCAACTAACTCACTAGAGGTATAATTAAAATTGTTTATTTTAATTTTAAATAGTTACAAAATTAAAACACTCTTAATTGTTTAGTCTGCTTTTCTGATATATTCTACTTTGGATAAAAAATAAAATTTGTGAAAAACAAAACGCTCACAAAAATTCTTAAAAGGGTGACATTATATTCAAATCCCCTTCACAGGGGTGTCACTAGCATAGAAAGGTTGAGAATCCTTTATTTTAAGGCCATAAACAATTTTTTTTAAATCTTAGTCTTACTACTTGTTCAGGCTATACACATTTAACTGTGAGAGGAAGGAGGTAGCTAGAATTGAGTGGGAAATCACCCGAATTTGCATAGAAAGAAAATGAGAAACCATTTAGTAAAATCGCTTGCAGAAAATACACAGCTGGGATGTGAGCCCAAGTTACCCCTCACCATAAGACTAGACCAAGCATGCTTGACGTTTATTCTGCTACTCACTGAACCGAGTATGTTATTCTTAAGATAATATACAAAATCACTTTTCATTATTGTATATGTATATGCCACAGAGACTTGTAATAATTAACTTTAAAAATAAATAAGTTCCCATTTTTTTATTTATGGATTCATTTGAGTAGAGTATGGCATATTAATATAAACATTTGCCTCTCATCTGTTTAGTTTCTTCAAGCACAACTTGTGGCTTTGACCTGTAGGCTCAAGGGTAAATGTTAGCTGTACTATCCTTGTCTGAATGATTCAATTCTCTCTTTTACTCGTGTTTTCTGCATCACAATAGAATTTTTTTTTCTTATCTAGTGTGTTAAAAGGACTCGAATATCTATTATTTATCACATGGCATTTTTTGAGCGGACAAGTAAAATAGGTCTTAACTCTGGAAAGATTTACTCGCAAGTAAGCTCTTGAATGTCGCCAAAGCAAATATATTTCAGTATGTTAGAAAGGGGTCATTTTATATTTACTCATTTGTAACTCAATTTGGCCCATGACTAATTTATAATGTGCACAATTCCCCTTAACCTTGAGAATAAGTTTTGCAAAATGATTTTTTTTAAGCTTTAAATAATATACACCTTAAATCGATTAGTAAAATTCTAACAAACAATTTTTTTTTTCCTTTTCAATATCATTGTTTACGATGATGCAAGAGTCACTGATCTCGTTTCATAAATATGTTGACTTGTACATTAGTAAAGTATATTTTTTGTAACTTTGTAATAAAGCAAAGTAGTATCCTTTATAGTTAACAGATATGTTGAGTCTTCTCATAAAATATATATACTATGAGAACAAATGGGTGATAGTGTAGTAAGAAACAATTAAAATAAGTGTGAATTAGTAAAACTAAAATAATGGGTGAAAGTGTGTACTGAATTTCTCTGATTGCTTAGTTGTCAACTGCAGCTAACATACAAACAATTAATTTCTTTGTACTTGTGTAATTGAACAAAAATATAATTCAGAAATGTTATAGGCCTAATGTGTTAACCAAGTTAACATTCTTTTGTTAGGCATGATTAAGGAGATTTACGAAAGAAAAAAACATTGCTTTCATCAGGTTATTTGCCTTATAAAATAAATTGTGCAAGTGATACTAATAAATAAAAATGTGAATATTAAAAATATTTTTGTAAGTAAAAGTTGGTGATGACAAATGTCTTGTTTTATAAAAATATATAATATTGCTGTAGATTTGGATTAAACTAAGTAAAATAATATTTTTACTTTGGTGGCAGAACCTCTCCAGTTTTGTAGGCATGGGCTGTAAAATGTACTAGTTGATTTATTCATTCAGTATGAACTTCATTTTTGCCTTCTTTTGTGGCACCTAAAAGACACTGCTTGTATACATAATTATTATAAATAATGTACATATCCAATAATAAACAGTTTTTATTCTTATAAAAAAACTTTCTTTTGTTTTCTTTTGTTACCTTTTTGTTGTTAAAATTTCAAGCATGCATGCTCTATATAAATTAAGTTCATTTAGTAAGGAGCCATTCATTGTCAAATATTTGCATTTTATTTGTAGCACCCCATCTTAAATTGTAATTTACCAGCCTCTTTTTGATGCCGATGGTACATTTTAAATAGAAGCCTGTTTCAGTGGAAAAAATAGACAGAATCCTAAGATTAAAGTATTTTTTTTTTATACATCTTATTTTCATTTATTTTATGATAAATCAACATTTCATTAATTGAGTCACTCAACTTGAAAATGAATTCTTGGTGTTCAAATGTCACTCAACTGTTTAGCCCCTCTTTAACTCATTGTGTTATGATTATTTATGAATGATCCTGAATGTATTCTTTTCTGTTTGTCTAGAATTAAATATTGGTAAGGGGTGAATTCTCCATGTAATTGACACAACTAAGCAGTGTTTTCCTTATGTAGGTCTACTAAACAAATGTTTATTTTAAAGGTATAGGTCTAAAATAAAATATGTTATTGAATGAATAGACCAACTTTCCCTTTATTAAACTGTATTTGTTTTATTTTTGTTTTTCACTCTTCATTCTCCTCTAATGGTTATTGGATTATATACTGTTAATTGTGTTTATCTGATGATGCTGTAAATGGTAAAACTTGTAAATTTGTTTTAAATAAATATGTTTACTAAATTATTTTTTTTAAATAAGTTAATCAGTTCAGTTCAAGTTCTTTAAATAGCTTTGATAAATAATTGTATGTCATACTAATTTGGTCTATCTGCATATTAATACGAATGAGTAGTGGAGTATAGATGAGAAATGTAAAATTTAGAGGAATTGTACCTTCAAATGCATGAAATGAGAGTGGTAAATCACTTAGTAAAGATCATCCACAATACAACCATTCAGAATTTGAAGTTATGACACTACTTGCATCGGTGTAATGGGGTTAGTTTTCCCTAGTTTTTTTTACCCTCCACACAAATGTGGGTACATTTCCTCTCAATTCTAGCAAGGTAAACATTTCATATTTTTAAGGTCACAAAATAACACACTGAAAGTATCTGCACAACATTCCAATTTTTCTATTTGTGTTTATTATGCAATAGTGTAAATTAATGTTTATGGCAAGCATCCATTTTGATTTCTAAACAGTTTCTTTAACCCTTTAAGTACCAAGCAAAATGACCAAAAAAAAATGTGCTAAAAGTGCCAAACTATTTTGCTGAAAAATACAGGATTTTGTTTAAATTTTAATAATGTATTAGTCTTTGAGCTTCTTGCACTCAATTTTTACATAAACTAGCTAACATGCTTGCCAATCCGATTATATAATTATACACTCACTTTTCTTGTTGGGGGCTCCCCCAAACCCTCAGTGGGTTTCTTTGCACGTGGATGTAAAATAATGTAATTCCAGAGCTGTTTTTTGATAGGTCTTACCATTTAGCCACAAGAGACCTCCAAAGAAAGTTCCGCACCGACTTTAAAGTTACTCTGATATTTTGAATTTTTTTCAGGGGTTAAAAATTAAAATTTCCCCATCAGTTACAGGCTAGAAGCTCTAAGTTTGCCAAATTTCAAGTTACTAGCTCCTTTGGAAGTGGGTAAACATTAATGTCAGTGAGTGAGTCAGCCATGTGGCTTTATAGTATAATAATCTACTTTTTAAATTTTTAAGTATAATAAAAAAAATC
Source organism: Timema cristinae (assembly GCA_039000515.1). Taxonomy (NCBI): domain Eukaryota; kingdom Metazoa; phylum Arthropoda; class Insecta; order Phasmatodea; family Timematidae; genus Timema; species Timema cristinae. Next base: position 7,650,320 of record JBCFYV010000012.1, read on the forward strand.
ACTAGCCAAGATATTAAAAACAAAATTTTACTGTTTTATTTAACATTAATTTTTGAAAATTTAAATAGCTTGAAATAGAATAGATCACTGAAACCAATATAAAAAATGAGTAAATACCTATATTTACAAAGATATCTCTTTAAAGAAAACCTTGTTTTGCTTTATGAGGTATTTGTATTATATTTGGAAGAAGGTAGAGGAAAGGATAGAGACATATCGCAACCCCTACCTCTTTGTCCATTGGCAGCAATGTAAAGTGTGATCTGTGTTTTTTTCATTGTAAAAGCCATATTGTGTTTCTATCCACCTTTCCTCTAACTTTTTCCACATATAATAAAACTTTACAAAGAAAAACTAACTTTAGATTTAAGCTAAAATTGGGTTATGCATAGCAGCTGTTTCAGTGACCATCAACTTTAGCAAGGTTATAGTAAAATAAAGTCTAAAATAAATATGAAGAGGTTGTGGTGGATTATCCAGATCTTCAAGATTTATTTCATCCCTTTAGGAATCACCCGTGTTATCAATGTCAGCTGCCACTCCTACTTGTTTCGATCTTTCACTTTCATTAGAATATAATTCCTGTTCAGTTTCATTATTTACAAAAATTCATTATCACTCTCGCTTGAGCTATCAATAAATATTGCACATATTTCTGTGTCTTGAATCACAGCTTTCCTCTTAGTAGCCATGTTTACAAATAAGGCCAAAGATAAAGCTCATAAAAGTGGCTTGAACATACGATAATGCAGTGGAAATAAAATCTACCCTTCTGTTGACTTAATGCTGAACTAAGAGCTCAAAAACATGAGCTCACTGTGAACAATGCTGGCAATTTTAGCAGATATTTTGTGCATCGCTCTGAGTGACATTGGCACTCAGAAGGTTAATTTCATCACTAGATTGCAGAATTGGAAATATCTTCACAACCGTGGCCATCACTGTCTATACACATCAGGTTTTAATAACGATGGTATTGATGATGGCTACAAACATCTAACCACCCTCTTCAGGCAACAGCTAGCACTTTTCTCACTGTGACATGGTGGCAGTAGCTGTTGTTACCATGTTTTTGTTTCTCCAGCATACAATGTGTTTGGTACACAAAAGGGCCCAAATGAATGAGGATGTAATGGACCATTATAATTTATTATTTTAAACACTTAATTGTATTCACCTTTATTTATATAATATAAAAAATACTAAAAGGATTTCGCGGGCCTAGATAAACATTTGGGAAAATTTATGTTTTTAATTATCTAAATTTTACATTGAATTATTTTGAATAGAGGTAAAAGGTTTGAATCTTGACCAGATTTACTGAGGCTAGTTTTTCCAAAATGGACTCATCTTACCTCCCCACAAATGTGGGTACATTTTCTTTATATTCAACCTTCCTCATTTTCACACTAGAAAGATTAAAATGTGTATAGTCAGTGATGGTAAAAACATTAAAATAGATTGAAGCAAACATGTTTCTATCAGCTATGACCTGTGACATGCCCTGAATCTCATTGTTAAACCACAAAGTTTGGGTGTTATTGACTGTTCGAGACTATGAATGCTAAGCACATTTGAAATCCATATTTTCATGTGCATGACAGTGACATGTTTATACTCAAGGCCCTTATATAGATTAGTCCAATCTACTGAGGCCCCACCTGCTTTTGGTTGGATTACAGTTGTAATCGAAGCGGCCTTAATTTATAAGTATAGTTGAGTTTGAGTATAATTTAGATTCCTACTGTACATTCTTTTAAATAGGCTGTGAATAATCGCTTGTGTTTGTACAGAAACAAAAATAATTTCTTCAAAAAGAGAAGATTTGTTCATTACTCGGGCATAAAAAGCGATATCCAGAAAAAAAAGTGGAAGAGTCTTGAAAATATATGAATGAGAGAAATGAAAGAAAGCCAAAATGTAACAGCATTTTAAGCTTTAATCAATTCATATAGTTTTAGATGTTATGATCCATCAATAGGTTGCGATTGTCATTGTCATTCTCTCCTACCCTCATATTAACGGGGAGAGAGAATAAAAAACCATTTAGGAAAAGCCACTTTGAGTATACCAGACAGGTATTCGAAACCCGATCTCCACTTCATTGGCCATATAGGTATTGATAAGTTAACTAAAGTAAAATTGTAGACTAATCCTAGATATATTTTAGAAAAGTTGTATACCTAGAATTGTTTAAATAGCTCTTTATATGAGGATGATATGACTATCAAAATAAGTGCACAATGTTAAATTAAGAAAGATTTCTTCCCCCAGCGTCAAGCATCGTATGTGGGCACTTTCATCATCATGTAGGGCAACTACAGTAAAGGTCCATCCTCAGCACATAGTTACATAGTTACATCTGGTTCTTACTCAGATCGCAAACCTGGCACCCTATAAAATAAATATAGCAGAGGTTTTCCCTATTGAACCTGAGGAATTTTAGCTCAACATCTTTATGTCATATAAATAATAATACTCTCTGAAATAATTTAAAATGGATTTTAAGAAGTATTAAATCTGAATATCTCCTTTAGTATCACAAAACTTTCTTATGAAAAAATGACATCCCTTCTTGGCGAGAAAAGTTACATAACACAGGGTAGGGTTAAAAAGGTTAGAAAAAGTGGCAAAGTGTCAAGAGATGGGAATAACAAGGAAGAGAATAAGCCCTGGTAAAGCTATAAAGTTGGGTGGAGTAGAGCTAAGTACATAACAAAATATCTTGGAAGAGAGAGAGGTGAAAGGTGGAAGTAAAGAGGATGTAATGAGAAGAGGAAAGCAGTGACAGTTGTTCCAAAAGTGTGTGTGAGACCTGATTTGGAGAAGAGAAGTGCCCTTGAAGTGTAAGGACATTGAATGTAAGAGAGACTAGAAAAGTGGAGGCCATGGGAATGAAGTTTGTGAGGAGCATGTTAGCTGTCATGAAGATAAACAAAAGTATAAATGAAATCCGAGAAATATTGGGGGTACATTAAGTACACGAGACAGTAGAGAAAGCAAGAATTAGATTGTATGGGCATGGAACAAAGATGATGCCAAGAAAGGTATGGGATAAGCATACTATAACAAAGTGTGCAAGTAAGAGGAGAAGAATGGTGGAAGATATAAATACTATAGTAACTGACCCAGCCACATATTAATACCAGTACAGTCACCATAAAATTATTGGCTTCTTCCATACAATTAGAATGAGACTTATGACATATATGGAAACTCATGAAACTGAGACACAATGTTAATTTTTATATTTTGTAGAAAATTGTTTTTATATTGTTTAAATAATGCTTTTACTAGATGCATCAGTGAATGTTATATAATACATAAAAATATTGAATTTCATTTTAAAACTACAAAATGGCAACTAAGCTGAGTATAAATAAAGAACAGCGCAAACAAGGAAACCAATGGTTTGGAAACATAAATAGTAAATAAATGTCGATATGAGTTTGCCTGTATTGCAATTTAAGAGTTGAACTGCCTTTTAGACTTAAAATACAATTCTCTAATAATCTGTTCCATTTTCTTGGTTACTAATTTTAATGAAGAGGAAAATGTATATATTTATCTTCAGATAAGAAACACTATAGAGAAAATGTTACTGGTTTTTTTAGCACCGCGTCTTACACCCCTTTAGGATTATACGCTTATGAACTAATTACTCTGTTAGTTTTAGGGATGGTTATATTTATAGGAAATGTACCTGCAATTGCTTAGGCTGGGCGCACCCAAAAATGCACAGCGAAACAAAGCATTGGAGGGAAGGGATGCTGCAGTCTTTTCCTACACTCCGTAGCGGTATAATGTCTAGGACATTGCTGTGGCTATGTGTTTTTCTAAAACATCTCTGTTATGATGTTCTTTGGCTGTGTAATCATAGACAGACAGAGGATCTAGCTTGTACCAACACAATTAGCTTTCCAGCGTCCAACTCCATTAAAATATATTCAAACAACAATCCCACCTGTCCCAGTCAATCAGCAATACTGGCATGTTTAGGTCTGAAACATGACTATGTGAGCTTTATTATGCTTTTTCTTTTTGAATGCTACCAAAACAATTTGCTTTAAAATGCTTTTGATTTTTGACTAACTGGTGTGCAGTAGTTCCATTTGAATACGTTGAAATAATAGTTTCGAGGCATAACAAAGCATAAACACTTTTGGTTGATTTGCTGTGCACCCAGCCATAAAGGGAGAGTGGAAAACTATTTAGGAAAAAACACCCGAGATTTGACCTCTATCTCACTGTCGTCAGCAGTCAAGTCTATTGTGAGAGTAGCGCCTTACACCATGGGTCCTGCCACCAAAGCGGGTGTCATTGGTTGTATTTATCTTAGGTTTGTATGTTGGAATGAACCAATAAGTAATCTCATATAAATTTATATAATGTACGAACTAAAAATGTCAAACATGTATTTTCCATAGTGTAGCGGCTATATATATTGAAATAAGTTTGGGTTGACAAACTCATTTATTCTATTTACAAAATAAAGTGCACTAAGCAAATTATATGAAATAAATAAAATTACAATAATTGTAGAAAAATAAGACTTGTCTTACTATTGCTATTTTCTGAGTAAGAAGCAATAAGAGCATCAAAATATTTAAATGTGTATTAGTGGTTTTAATTTTATTTGTACTTTATTTTTCTACGCTATCATTTTATTTATTTTATATTATATAAACTCATTTATCCACCTACTTTATTACTCTCGATTCTTAGCTCTCAATTTGAAGAAGGCACAGGAAAGGTGTATCATATAAACACATAAAAGGTATGATGAACACAATATGGCTTTTACAATGAAAAGAACACAGTTCACACTTTACATTGCTGCCACTGGACAAAGAGGTAATGGTTGCCTCTTGAAGAAAATCGATCAGTACCACCCAATCCAGGGGTCCCCAACTCTATGCCCACGGGTGCCATGGTGCCCGTCGAGCCTTTTACATGTGCCCGCCACCTTTTGACTACAGCTGAAAAATTCTTGAATAATAATTTTAATCTGTCACTTTTTCAACAAAAATCAAGTTTGTGTTCCAGGTATGCTGTTCTCAAAAAGTTGATGATGGAAAGCCCCCCCCCCCCCCCCTTTTTCCAATCACTCCCTTTCATTCCTCTTCTTTTGCCTGCTCATTTACAAAGTTTACTTTTACTCGGAACCACTGTAGTTTCAAGCTGAATGGTTTTGCTTTTCCCTAATCTCAAAGACCTACCCTCTTCCTCCAATCTCCCCACACTCTTTAATCCATCCTAATACTTACTATTTCCTTTGTAAATATCTTGACATGGGTCTACCTAGATTTGTTGCCTGAATAAACACACAATAAAAATATATTTAAAAAAGTACCCAAGCACCAAAATGGTGATGACTAGTTAAATAGTTCCTTGTGTCTTTATTTTTGTCTTGTTAAAACTGTAAATAAAGCAGTATTTTTAAATTTATTTTTGGCAACTTGGAGGGGGTTGAACTCTCCCCCCTCCCCTTTTTTTCTCCCCTATGGCTACAGCCTTGAGTATTACCCACAACTACATGTAACGTCACAATCGCTGTTGGAAACTTAACACAGCAGTTGACCGGTTGTGTGTATAGCGTTGAGGCTGACCTCTGAGCCTGGAGGGAGTTAGTAAATTTGCCTCGGAAAAGTGATTGGTACCCGCCACACTACCGTTAGTTTTGAATTTGCTCTAAGTTACAAAAAGGCTGGGGACCTCTGACCCAATCCCTCGACCAAGGTTTCAAAAACAGGAAAATGAACGTGAATATATATTATAATATAGCTCTAGAAGGAAAGACTATTTTCGCTTGTCTGTTCCTTTTGTGTGTTTCATCCATCTTTCCTGTAACTTTTTCCAAATATAATACAATTACCTAAACAAGAGAAAATAATTGTTCCTTATAGAGAAATCATATTAAATGAAAGTTCTAGCACTAAACCAAATAGCAAAATTGATAAATTGAACAGTTTATCATGGGCTATTATTAGCAATTTTGTTGTTACATTTTAATGGATGCATTTAGAGGTAATGTACTCAACATAACCTTTTGTGTTCTTGGTATTATGAGGGTTTTTTTATTATAATTTTTAAGTTGTTTTTTGCAAATATAATTAGAAACGGGTTGAACCTAAATCTCCACTCAACCTTCTAATCCTGAATCCTAATCTTGGATAAAATTATGAACATAAGAGGAAATATAAATATTAACTAAATATTAAATTACTGGTCTGGGTCTTGGTTGTTAAGTTTAAATTTTTAATAAAATTGGATCTGAACAACAAACAAGCAGTATTAGAGCTATAAAATAAATGTTACTTAAACAATTAAATATATATTTCTTAACAATTTGAGTTTTGAATTCAACATTTTCTTGAATCTCAAATATCCCGAAGGATTTGAGGTCCCATCCATAAGTACAATACAGTAAGACATATGCATAACATACTTTCAATGTGAGGTTGGATGCATGAACACACATTGAAATTGTTGATAAATTCTAATCGAGAATCGAAAAACCGAAATTAAAAATTTGGTTTAGGATAACAACATGAATCGTGACTTCCCTGGTATAATTTAATCCACCAGGTTGCATTTATAAACAACCAATCTCGAATTATTTGATTGGGATGAGAAAATATGCATAAATAAAAAGTTAATTTTATTTCTTTACATATGAACATTTCACAATTCTAATGATTCACAGAAACAATTTGCAATAATATGGATAACACACAAATGTATTTCATTAAATTATGGGATGTTAGCCAAGTAATCTTTGACATTGGAAGGATCAAGCCGTCGAAATCCTTGGGCATCACAAATTCCAACTTCAATATTGTCAGCAGTCATCTGCCCTTCAAATCCCTCTTTCAATGTCAGAATAGCTGTGTGAACAGCATCATCCAATTCTAGCTCTTCACTGTATCTATAATAAAAATAAGACAGAAAAAAAACATCAAGTGTGAATTTAATTTCTCAAAAAGGGAACAAATAAATATCCAAGAGTGCCTCAAAGACTGGATTTAAATTAGGGACGGATGGCATTCCAACCAATTTTCGGCTCTGGGAAAGGTCTATAATCTATTAGTCCTCATAAGTCGGGTGGGAATGACTATGTTCCATAAAGTTTTGAGCTGGAAATAAAGAGTGTTTTGTGTTCCAGCAGGTACTGCTGACTGATCACTGTAGACAGCCTAAGCTGTGGGGTGACAAATAAGTTGGGAGGTGTGTGATTCAATGTGCTCTGTCAATTAAAAGAGCTTAAAAGATTTGGGAAGGACAGATATATTCTAATCTACTATATTATGAGGTGTGGCAACGAGGGTCAGGGGAAGGGGAAGTAGCAACGATTTATGAGTGTGTAGCTCCAGACAGGGAGTAGAGATTAAGGGGTATTAAACCTATTTTGTAGTATTTTTTGCACTCTGAAATAATTGAATATAAAACACCATTTTTTAAATAAATTAACTAAATATAATGTTCATAAAAAATGTAATAAAATCAACTACTTAATTTATATTATTTGATGTTCGTTCAAGATTTTTCTATTCGAATAGATAATTCTAGAGAAATGAAATCTAGCAATACTTCATTTTCAAATTTTACCTTTAATTTTAGGTGAGTTTTTTTTGTGTGTAAAGCTAAAAGTATGCCAGACAATTCATTTTTTAAACCCTACTTTATTTGTCTGAATATTTGTAGAGTTGAAGAGATGTGAGGGAGAACACAACAAAGAGGGTAGTTCTCGGCGTACATCCAAGGTCAGCAACTTAGCAGATTAATTGTTGAAGAGAGAATGGTAGGAAGCATACAATGGCATCTCCCTTCAGAGATGCCAGCACACTAATGCTTGAGATGTTTGTGTGTGGAATCGGGGTGTGCAAAGTCAAATCAAATATAATATAAAATATTCTCAAAGCAGACCCGCTCGGGTTGTACACACTTCATTAATGTGTAGTGGTAAGGTGATTGTGAGATGAAATGGAGGACCTACAGTTTAACATGGGATCCGAACCACGGTGGAGGCCTGGCATTCCACACGTTAACAAGTTGTGATTAATACACATCTTGTCAGCGGTGAAGGAAGGGTTTGGTAATCATATAAATTTGTGTCGGGACCAAGGATTGAACCATGGACCCCCTTACCCTTAGAACGCCATGTCACCTATGTTGCTATTAAAATGTTTAGTTAGTACAAATTGTTGTCATGTGCACTCTGTTCATTCTGAAAGGTAGCAGGCAAGCTTACCTTGATGGATTACACTATGACTCTATCTTATAAGTTATACCAAAGTGGAATAATACAAAGTTATCTTGGCCACCTTACTGAGTAGACAACAGGTATATAGCAAAAAATAAAAACGCTTTAAAATTGTTGAAGTGAAGTTGAAGTTTCTGAAGCTTCACATGCCCCTAATGTGGGACAGTGTTAAGCTCAGCACCAAGTTAAAAGTTACACTCCAAATGGCTCTGGAATTGGAGAGGTTATTTTCCGTTAAACTTTACACATTCCCCAAACTTTTCTTTTATGAATGCTTCTTTAAACATAGTAAAGGATATAAAATTAAATCCCTTATCATCGTTCCGATTAATTTTAAAATTATGTATTAGTTTGACTAAAACTTAAAGTTTTCTGAGAATCACTCACTAAGTAGATTTGAATGAAAAAGCTAGAGCTCTTCTGGGCCTGAATTCATTAAGACTGGCTGCATATTTAAAGCAGTGCAGAGTAGCAGAGCATATTTGAGGCGATATAGGCACAGTGACAGAGGAATAGGTTTTTAGTGCAATGACTGCATATTGACACCAGTCCAGGCATAGCCTTGAAAAAGAGATGGTGGAAATTCTCTCTTGTAAACTGGATTTTGAGTCCAAATCAGATGCTGATTGTTTACATTTTATGAGTGTAGTTAGTGCCAAGAAGAAAATAAAAACTAGAGTGAGAAGTAATTTTTTTAAATAAAAGGAATAGTCATGATGAGTTAGTTTTAAGTAATGAATTTACTAATGATAAATTTCAGAAATATTTTCGTTTAGCTAAAAGTCAGTGTGATGAAATTCACAATTTAATTGAAGGTGATATCAAAGGAAGTGAATGCAATGCTCTATATCTTGTCTTTTAACTTTTTTGTCAAGTAATCTTCATGAGACATGTCATATAGCAATTAGTATTTTATCACCACTTCTATTAAACACTACAAGCTTTTTTTTTTCACACTGACTCTGCAGAGGAACCTGTATCCCTCGCACAAAAGAGCGAGGCCTCTGCCTGCACTGTGTCCAACATGTGGTGCCTCGTTCTATCCTATAATTCACAAATTTCCCAACTAAGCTGTCCTGTACTGAGTCGCGCTGCACTGCCTTAAATATGTAGTCGGTCTAAAGGGTGCAATTCTGTTCCAGCCCAAGTCTAGAAATGGCGTGACTTTGCAACCGTGATGTGCCTTTTTATTTGCTCCATTTCTCTACTCACTAAACCAGGAGGTGGCAAAAACTATAGTAACGTCACCAAAACGTCATCATTCAGGCCTTTTTTTTACAAATGTGTATTCAGAATTTACTTTCAAGTAGAGACAGGTCAAATCCACTATTTCTCGAATCCGAATCCTAGCAAATTGTTAGAAATTTTACTGATTTGCAAATAGACCTACATTAAACAATATAGACCTAAACTGTAAATTAAGATTTATTTCAATCAACCCCAACAGTGTATTTTAGTTATTTTTAAAAGTGTTGATAGAATGAGTTAAGTTTCTAAAAAAACACATGAAATAAACAAACAGAAGGCCTAAATACCTTTTCATCAACTTTAATCATCTTGAAGTATTATAATTTATTTTGATAAGAAAGCTAAATTAAAAATACAGATTTTTTTAATAAAGACTTAAACGCATGCTTAACAATTAAACATGCATTGGATAAATTGAACTTAATAATGCCTAAGTATTTATTATTATATTTTCTTTAATATTTATTATCTATCTTTGCGTACAAAACAAGATATATTCGATTCTTGTGATGTATCGATTTCTAATAATAAACTCTATTTAAAACACAAACATATTTTATACTTTTGCAATATGTTCATTCCCAGTTTATTAGACAGGACTATGTTTGAATATTTTTACAATTACTTCAATAATATATTTTTTTAAATACTAAATTCTTAGTTAATATCAATTTAAAAACAAATTATGAATTAGAAATTCGTTATTTGATTCTTAAAACTCGATAGCACTTACTAAGTGATCAGATTACCTGGATCGATTTCAAACAAACAATCGATATACCATACATAGGCTGGTAGGTGTAAATGAACAGTTTTATCGGTGTCTGACTGTTGACAATATTTATTTTTCATAAAACCCAACAAAATATCTAACTTAAGGATTGTATGAAATAGATCGGTGATATTTACACAATTGTAGATAGTTAAAACCAGTCAGGTAGTAAAAATTAATAGTCGTGTTTATTTAATCATCATTCTGAGATTAAACATATAAGTCTGTGTTCTTATTTAGTTTTTTAAAAAAAATCATAATATATTTTATTTATTTCGAGTTTATTTGTAATTTTAAGTTTTGATTTTCATAGAGGTGGGAGGGTAGGGTATTAAGCATCTTAGATTTTCTACACCTGACAATTTTGATTAAAAAAAATTATTCATGCTTATTTATCTCTTTTGTCCAACAAAATAATGATTACAGATTAAGTTGTGCTTTTCAAGTAGGCCTTATTATTTAATTCAAAATAATTATGCTTTGTTTAAGAGATGAAATATTCGACCATCATATCCAGTAAAACACTGAATCCTAGAATCTCAAATACTTGTCAGGATTCGGTGGATTCGAAGATTCGAGTGGCCCATCTTTACTTTCAAGTCAATGACACTTTATTTTAAATCTTTAATGAAAATGAGAGAAAATACAGATATTATAAGCATTTTTCTTTACATGCTAGCAATTTTATTTCTTAGCACAGTGTTTCATTACCTTTTCAGGTTATATGCATGTATGATAATTAATCTAATGGGGTAGGGGTGAGTAAGGTATAGTTTTAGAGGTAATCTACTCGCATTTGTGTGGAAGGAATGTGGGAAACAATTTAATGAAACACTCCCACAAAAGAGATCCAACCAGGATTCAAACCCCGATCTTAGCGTCATTGGCAGGCGAGTCTAACACGACCATTTGGCTAATGAGGTGGGTATCCCTACTGTCCATGCAGTCTTTACACACCCCATGTTTCAGGCGGGAAAAAGGAGAAATAGGCAAAGAAAAGTTTGAATCAGTGTGCTTAGTTAAATTCACTGTCTTTTCAATGTAAAGTCATACAAATTAAAGTTTGCAGGTGAATGTTACAAATTTTCAAATATTCCTGTTATTTTACTGGTTTATTTTTTTAATTTCCCTTTTTTTCTAGACACAAAAAAATTCTATGTATTTTTCAGGTGTGTAGAAATCCTGATGTAGAAATTGGCTTCTCTTAATTTTTTTAAAGATGTCAAATTCGATACTTCAATAACTCTATACTGTCAATTCTTACTGCTATCAAGAAAATTGAGAATCAATCTAAATATCACAATCATCGGTATTTCGATTCTTAGATCTTAAATCCCAAGAAATGAAAATTATGAGAATTTACAGTAATATTAAGAATGTGGTTACTTTTCATTGCAACTATTATTAGTTGTTTTTTTTCGTAACACTTTAGTTCCGGCAAACAGTAGATGTACTCAACATGGCCTTTGTCTTAAATTGACCTTGCACAAATCAAACATAGCTGTACAAAGTTTTATCGAGGGCCTTTATATTTAAACTTTTTAGTTGTTTTTATGCAAATACATTATACAGTAGTGTGGTTTATAAGAAACAGCCTATTTTTTATGTGAAAAATATTGAAATTATAAATGTTGCAAAATTGGAAGTGTGTATCAAAAAATAGCGTGAAACATTTTAAAATAAAAATTGAGAAAAACAGTAATCATGTGACAACTATAATGTGGAATTTTTTTTGCATTTCTCTAGTATTTTTATAAATTCCTTGGTTGTGGTTAATATTTATAGAAAACTGATGATGATAATAATAATAGACAAGAGAAAAAAGAGAAAATAATAATAATAATAATAATGTTAAATTTGGAAAATAATATTATAGAAATAAACTATCTTCTGTTGAGGCCTGGTGGTAATCTTGATTTGGTGATCCATTGGTGGGCCAGTTCCCACTGTCTAAGTTGAGAACTGTTGCATTGTTTGGGAAATGCTCTTAAATGTGGTTACAAATTCCTAACCAGTTCTACACAGACCCAAAACCTTCTTAGTTCACCCCCAAGAGTTACTTTCAAACGGCCACCCAATCTCCACAATATTCTAGTCCATCCCAAACTTCCTGACCCCAAGAGAATCCGAGAAGAAAAACCTACTACCAAAGGTTCACCCCTGCGGTAGCACCCGTTGCAGCACATGTGGAATACACCTACCAGCTACATCCTTCAACAGCAAAGTAACCAAATTGGAATACAAAATCCCTGGGTATTACAATTGCAAAACCAATAACTTGATATATCAACTACAGTGCAAATCATGTGATGCAGAATATATAGGCCTCACTACAGGTTCTCTCAGACAGCGAATGAACAATCATCGCTTTGACAAAAACCACAAAGATCCGGACAAGCCTGTACCCATCCATTCTAGTACCCACAACCAGGACTTTCAAACCTGCTACACCACCAAAATATTAAGAGCATTTCCCAAACAGTGCAACAGTTCTCAACTTAGACAGTGGGAACTGGCCCACCAATGGATCACCAAATCAAGATTACCACCAGGCCTCAACAGAAGATAGTTTATTTCTATAATATTATTTTCCAAATTTATTATTATTATTATTATTATTATTTTCTCTTTTTTCTCTTGTCTATTATTATTATCATCATCAGTTTTCTATAAATATTAACCACAACCAAGGAATTTATTTCTACTCCCAAAAACAGTTGGCACAATTTGTTTCTAACAGTTTAATTCAAAATTCAAGATGGAGTAATCCATTGTCTGTGTTATTTGTACTCTCTTCTTCTTTGTGTTTGATAAAGGCAACAATGCCGAAATATTATTATATTTGTGTTTAAAATGTGTGTGTGTGACTACTTCTACTATAGAAGACAGAAGAAAGGAAGATGATGTCACCTTTATGCATTGGATTCTTCCCACATCTTTCCTCTTTCCCTAGGTGGGCTTTCTTCATCAAATTTATTCTTATTCTTAGTAGTTTATTTTTCCTCTTTCTTTAGTTTTATCAATTTCCTTTATTATAAAATTATCTAGCCATTGGGCCACCTCATTTTTGAATCTAGTATTTTTATGAAATTCTATTTGTTTTACAAACTTAACAGGATGCTCATACAAAATAAATGATAAAGTAATGATAGTTTACCTCTTTTCGAGGAAAGTTTTGCCATTGACATAATTTTTGCCCATGGCTGTCGCTTTCCAGGCAAAATACGCCCCTGAAGGGTCACATTGGAACAGATATGGTCTATCATTGTCCCAGCCGCAAATCAATAGAGAGACGCCGAATGGTCGCACGCCACTGAAATATAATAAGAAACCATTATTAATGAAATGCCAATAAGTTTGATAATTTTAAAATATGATCTTTTTTCATACACCACTAATTTCTGAACACAACCATTCACACAAACTACCTTTGCGCATGGATTTCTAATTTGAAGGCATTCACGGACCACTTTTTCTAAATTGAGATAGCCTGAGACTTGACCCATAAATGATGATTAATGTTTATTTATATATGAATGAACAATACAAATAAACATATTTTGTTCATAATGGGTATTAGGAATGTGCAATGTCTACTTTATCAATTTGAAGAAAACTCAAATCAAATATATTAAAAATTCTCAAACTCCTTCTCACTCATTTTCTTGATCTTAAAATAGATAGTGAATCAAATTATGTTATGGAAGAACAAGGTCCTATGAGTTGTGAAAGAATGAGCAGTATTTTTTATCTATGAGTTAAATGACCGAAATCATCTCCTAAAAACAAGGAGAGATCTGCTGTGGGTGTCATTGTGTCCCAAATGATGATTAAACCCACTTGACTTGTAAGTGTCAATAATTCCACAAATATAATTATGTGAGGTGTAGGGATCGAGAAGATATTTTTAAAAGTGCACCTACAATAATGGGACGAGATAATACAGTAATGAACTAAAAAAACAACAACCGAGTATGTGTGTCCTATTGGTACTCACAATGCAGTAATTTATTGTCACCTTAAAATTTCAGTGAACCAGCATAGAACTTACAAACTAACTTACACAATGCTAAAACATCTAAAGTCGACCCAATGTTGAAAAGTTATCTGCGAGTTCTAAATGTTACTAGGGTTGGGCAGACCGTGCTGGAGGGTGGGTGTACCGTTGTTGGTAATTTGCTTGATTGACTCGCGCCCGTTCTTCTCTTTGGAGGGTTCCTTGGCTGGGGGGCTCGTTGTCTTCCTGCTCTCGTACTGGGGTTTCAAATCTCCACTCCCCGGGACGGTATAGCGTTAGGCCAAGTAGTAGTTCACTCAGAGACATTCTGGTAGCCCCATTCTTGCCGCATCGTAGATTGAAGGTGATCATAGGCAGGTATGTATCCCACTCTCGATGATTCTCCGAGATTTGGAGTCGAATTCCCTTCTTGAGTTCCTGGTTCCTTCTTTCCGTGGGGTTGGCTTGGGGATGGTAGATTGGGGTTGTCCAGGCTTCGACATCCACTTTTGACAGGCGTTCGCCCAGGCTCGGCTAATGAACTGTGGACCATTGTCGGACAGGAGATGTTTTGGATATCCCCATCGTGGGAAGAATTGTTGTTCCATCGTCTGAATTATCTGTCTGACCTCTGTTGACGCGAGCGGGAATACTTCTACCCATCTAGAGAAGAGATCCATAATCACTAGGATGAACTTCTTTCCTCTGCGATTTCGGGGATATGGCCCCATGAGGTCTAGGGCTACCACTTTCCAGGGGCGTTGTGGTTGACGGGGTCTTAGCGGTTCTGCCCCTTGATAACCCCGGTCTTACGACAGGCACAGAGCATGCAGTTGTGAACGTAGTTGCTAACTTCCGTTCGGAGGCCTTTCCAGGTGTAGCCTCGCTGAATGGCTCATGTCGTCTCGTCTTCTCCCGGGTGCCCTGCCTGAGGGTGGTCGTGGTGTGTCCAAATAACCTGTTGTCGGATTTGAGCTGGAACAATGAGTTTCCATGGTACTTCCCTTCCTTCACGTCTCCAGATATTTTCTCCTTTTACATAGTGCTCATTCCAAAAACGAGCGTCGGTTGTTTTGATGGGGGGTTGCTTGAGGCTGTCCAGAGTCTTGCAATGGTTCACTAGAGTTTGGATGTCTGCATCCTGTCTTTGTTCTGTCTTGACTAACTCATGTAGAGGTTCCTCTTGGGGTTGTAGGACTAGTATGGCCTCGGGTTCGGGTGGTGCTAACCCTGTGACCGATGGCGGAGTCATCCGGTCCCAGTCTTGAGTCTCTGAACTGGTGTTCTCGCTGTCGGGTTGACGTGACAACGCATCAGGTAGATCATTTTGTTTTCCCGGGCAATGTTCCAGGGAAAATTGAAACTCTTGGAGCAAGAGTGCCCATTGCTTTAGCTTGGTCCGTTGGTCTTTCATCATGTTTAGCCAGGTGAGAGCTCAGTTATCCGTGCGAAGTATGAAGGGTTTATCTTCTAGGTAATGTCTATATCTCTTGATGGCCCAGACGATAGCGAGGCATTCCTGTTCGTTGCTATGGTACCATTGCTCTGTAGGGGTTAGTTTCGCGCTGGCATGGCTGATGATTCGTTTGCCCGTATCATCTTCTAGGTACATTACTGCCCCTAGTTCAATCCCGCTAGCGTCGATTTGTAGGGTGAATGTCCGTGAAGAATCTGGGCGGCTTAGGGGTGGTAGGTCTCTCAATGCTTTTTTAAGCGCGTGGAAAGCGGCTTCTGTCTTGAAGTTCCATATCCACCGGGATTTGGTTCTTAGAAGTTTGGTGAGAGGTGCTGTTACTTCTGACATCTGAGGCACGAATTCTCGTAGCCAGTTGCAGAGGCCCAGGAGTTGTTGGAGCTGTTTTCGGTTTCTTGTTGGTGGGGCTTCCGTGATTGCCTTGATTGTCTGTGGTTGTGGGGCATTTCTGTGGCTAGAAACAATATGGCCAAGGTACTCGAGCTCCGTCTTTCCGAACTGGCATTTGGCCAGATTGCAGGTCAGTTGATGGAGCTCAAATCTTTCTAAAACCTTGCTCAAGTGGGTGAGGTGCTCTCCCATGTCTTTGAGTAGATTATTACGTCGTCTAGGTAGGTGAAACAGAACTGGCCGGTGTACCTTGCTAACACTTCTTGGCTCATCAGTCGCTGGAAGGTACTTGGAGCTCCCTTTAACCCGAAAGGCATAACTGTAAATTGCAAGGTTTCTCCAGCGGGTGTGGTGAAAGCAGTCAAGGGTTTTGAATCGGGGTGTAGGGGAATCTGCCAGTACCCTGATTTCATATCGAGGGTGGTCAATATTTCTGCGTCTCCCAGATCTCGAAAGGTGTCATGTACGTTGACAGCAGGTGGAGTGACATCGATAGTGGTGGTGTTCAGTTGTCAGAAATCAATACAGAAACGGGGAGTTTTGTCCTTCTTATCCACAATTACAATGGGTGAATTATATTCCGAGTTTCCAGGTTCTATTATCCCCTGGGCTTTCATCTCCTGAACCTGGTCTTCAATTAGCGCGCTCTTGGTGGGGGAGTAACGGTAAGGCCGCACCATAATCCGTTGATTATCTTTAAGCCAAATTTGATGATTGATGCTGCGTGTTCTTCGCAGAGGTCCATGGGTGTTGAAAACTGCTCGGTGTTGGTCTAGTAGTCTGAGTAGTTGTCTTTGATTCTCTATTGGGGCGTGTTGTCTGATTTGGTCTTGAGGAACTGGAGGGGGATCCTCATTAAATCTTGAAATCCATTATAGAATATGACGCTCCTGGTTTCCAAATAGCACTCGGCTGTTCTCGTAGTCCAGGATTACCTTCTGTTCTGTGAACCATGGTTGTCCCAAAATCAGCGGTTCTCGTAGCTCATCAGACACCAGGAACGTGACGTTGAGTTGTAGCCTTCACATGGTTAGGGGTAAAGTTATCTTGCCTCGGATGGCGATGTCACTCCCAACCTTGGCTAGGTGGATGGGTGTGGAGAAAGGAATTAAATTCTTCAAGTTTGTAGGGGTAAGGTGTTGGTATTGGATAAAATTAGCAAAAGCCCTGGTATCTAATAGGGCTAGTAGGGGACACTGAGGAGTTTCACACAGAACCCTGGGGAGTGGTTGGGATGTTGAGGGGTTGACGCTGTTGATTACTGGTGGCGGCCCTGGTTCCTGTCTCCCAGAGGCGGGGCCCTGTTGTCCTCTGGCTTGGCGTTTCCCGGTATGATGTCTTTCTCTGGGTAGCGTTGATTTAGCACTGGGCAGTCACAGTGAAAATGGTAGCCTGGGCAGTGGTAACATTTTGGAGGTCGTGGGTCAGATGCGGTTGTTGGGGTCTTGATGGAGCGTGTCGTCCCTGTTGCCGGATTTTTAGCCAGGTCACGTTCCACAGATACAGCCCTAGTGATAAGTTCTTCTAATTCTTGAGGGTGTGGGGTTCGCAGAAAAGGTCTTAGTCCTGGTCGGACCAATTCAATTAACAGTGGTATTATCTCTGATGATGGCGTTGTGGGGGCTAAGCATTGATGCAATCGTACCTTGTGCCGAAGGAATATCTCGACGGGCTCAGCCTGTGCCTGTTCCTTTCCGTAAAGCTCCACGTGGAGAGAGGCTATGGTGGTTGTACTGGCAAAGAGGTGCGTTAGTCTTTGTTTGAATCCTTCCCAAGTTATAATATATTCGCCATAAAGCTTCCACCACTGAGCGGCAGTGTCCTTAAGCTGCCTTTGGGTAGTATGTACCCATTCTAGTGGGTCTATTTGAGCGGTCCTGAGCTGACCCTCACAGCGTTGAGTAAAAGTAGCAGGGTCTTCATGTCCTCGACCGTGAAAATCTGGTAGAGTTGGTAGGTGGTAAGGGCTTGAACATGGGCGTTGGTAGGTAGTCAAGTGTGGCCGGTATGGTGGTGCGCTGGCGGTTGATGAGGTGAGTCGTTGGCATGGTGGGCAACGGAAGAAGAGGCCCCTCAGGTCTCTAGGCTCATTTTTCCAGCCCAGGCACTGGTAGTGGTAGTATTGTCTACAGTCCTCGCAGACAATCTCTGGGCTGTCTTCACAAGTACAGGTTAACCCTGGGCAATATCGTACTTCCACCGGTGTTTCGGTGCAGGTGGTGTAGCGGTAGGCTGGTTCATTGATGTCACGTGGCTCGTCTGCCCAGCCAATGCAAAGGTGATGATAGGGCTTTTGGCAGTTTGTGCAGGTTACATAATGTCGGTCCCCTCTGGGGTACACAATGGGTTGGTGCACTTTTGACTCATGGTCATTACCATCTTGTCTGCTTTGGTGAGGTTGCCTTCTTTGGTGAGGTCGTCTTCGTTGGTGAGGTTGTTTGGGCGCCACCGGGTTTTGTTCACTCCCGGAAGTGTTGTGCGGTGTTCTGGGGTCGTGTAGTTGGTCCGTTGGACATCCGTCCTGTGTTTTGATTGGCCCCACGTTTAGGCTCCAGAACTGTTATCCCTTCAATGCGGCTTCGAGGTAACTAGTTTTGTCTAGTCGAGGTTTAGTCTCCGGGTGACGTTTGTCTCTAGGCGTCGATCTTGCGGGTCCAGTGGGTGGGGGTAAGGAAGGGAGATGGGGGAGAAAACATAAGCGGGTTCTGGGGTGACTAGGGTATGCAAATGGTAACCCTCAGGGCTAAAAGGGGAAGTTGGAGTAGGTGGGGGTCGGATGGTCGGTGTGAGGGGAAGTCGAGGGGAGGAATTAACTAACTCTGGGGGCAGGGACACTTGGAGATGCTGGAGCGGATTGTTGGCGTTCGGGGGTCTGGTGGTTACAGTCGGGATCGTAGAAGAGGGGCACACGGGTGGAGTATTGTTTGGTTGTCGCAGTCTTCTTTGGGGTCTTCTATCGGTGGGCCTTGCCGGCGCGGCGGGTGTATCCCATCTCGTCGGAAGGGACGATCAGGTTGGAGGGTGAGAGGTCAGAGTCCCGGCAACACGGAGTCGTGGTGGGAGGTAAAGGAACTGTACCGGCAACGTGAGTCGCGGTGGGAGGCAAAGGAACTGTCCCGGCAACATGAGTCGCAGTGGGAGGCAAAGGAACTGTCCCGGCAACATGAGTCGCGGTGGGAGGCAAAGGAACTGTCCCGGAAACGTGAGTCGCGGTGGGAGGCAAAGGAACTGTCCGGAAACTTGAGTCGCGGTGGGAGACAAAGGAACTGTCCCGACAACGTAAGTCGCGATGGGAGGTAAGGGATAGTTGCGGAAGGATAGGGAGTAACGATGACAATGCTCTTTCCAAAATGACGACAATTTATTAATGCTCTTTAGTAACGATGGTTCGCCAGAGTGGGTCACCACTGAAAAAAGCTCCATAAATCACCGTATTACATACCCTCCACTGATGCCTGGCCTTGTCCAATGGGGAAAACAGGGGCTTCCCATTGGTGCGGGAAAACATGAGAGACAGTGTCCTTTACACGAGTCAATAGCGAGCGCTGGCGCTGGGTACTGAGGTGGAGTCGTCACGGACGGCTCAGAGAACATGGAATGTGGACCGGTCCAGGCAGTAGGGAGGGTGGCGCGGCCGGTGCAAGTGCGGAGGAAAGATAAGAGGGCCGACTGAACAGTGAGGCACATCATCTTGAACAACTTGTTTAGATTAACTTTTAAATATTTTAACTTTATCCAAAATTGTACAGTTTTTAAAGATTTGAGGGTGTGAATTAGGAATCAAGATTCGGAAAATATGGGATCTGACCCATCTCCAGTTATATTTCATGAAAGAGGGATAGGAACAAACACAATGTATGTCTTTAACAATGAAGAGATGAACAGAGTGCACAGTGTATACTTTACAATGCTCGCAATAAGAACCATAAAACTGGCACAAGCGTGATTCAACGTTCCAGCGCAATTAGTTATTCTAATGTAATCTATCAATGAACCACTGTCATTTTAGCCAGCCAAAATACTTCATATTGGAGGCGATATATAGTTACCAGCTCAATGATACTCTATGACCATGAATAAAGTAATAAATAAGTAGAGAAAATATTTTTCAGAAAAGAGTAGCGAGTAGAAAAATGGCCGCCAAGCCTATGCAGGTAGCTGTGTTATGTGCTACATGTGCGCCAGGGTATGGGTTAAGAAAATCAATTGTCAACAAAAAGGTTGTGTAAAAGTTACTTTTTAAATGTAAAGCAAAGTCAAAGGGAAGCTAGAAACACGTGAAGTAAAGCCAAAGATAAAATTTTTGTTGTTGTCAGTTACACTACATTACATTATCCATTAATGCATCTAGGTAGATAAATGTAAATAAAATGTCATATTTAATAATATGTTTAAGAAAATTCATAATATATCAAAAATGTTGTCTTACTTCAAAATGTTTTTCCGAGATGTGAAGGTTATTGTGGGTGTCGAAGCAAGAGAGATTCAGACTTCAACATTTTGAAGCATTGCACAAATACCACTCAATCCCTCGACCTAGGTTTAATTTTATTAAACCTTTTAAGGAGGGAGGGTGAAACATGCAATGCAGTTTCATAAAATGGGGAAAGGGGGTGCACAATGGGGAGAAAAAGGAAAGTGGTAAAGAATTATTGGACATCTAAATAGAAACATGTAAGAATAATTTAACTTAACTGACAAACACAGGAAATGACAAATAATAAAGTAAATAATAATAAAATAAATATTATTAAATGTTGTGTTGGCTTCATTTTAAATTCATCATATCTTATTATTTGTTCAGGTTCTCCACATATTTCCACTAATGGAGTAAGAATGAGAAACTCCCCCTCAGTACACTACACTGGGATTCAAACCTCAATCTCCCTGTCACTGGCAACCCAGTCTAATATGAGAGTGAAGTGTTAGACCAAGCAGCGACCAATATGGAAAATGTTGACTATCCTTCATTTATTTGTACATGCTGTAAAAGCTATGATACAGCAAGACACTCAACACTAACATTAGATTTCTAATATTAGTTTTGTCCTGGAATCAACGCAGGACTCTCTAAGCCTGTTGCTCGCCGCTATAAATCAGCAACCCAGGTGTACTTGTTATGGCCAGCTCACCACTCACCCTGACTGAGTGTACTCCTGCATCACCATGGCAACCCTTTGTACCAGCTGTGCTGTGGGGATTGGCTCATTGTACACCAGGTAGTACTGTTGTGCCATCTTTCTCGCTCGCTTCACCAGCAGGCGGTAGTCTGGACCCATTCCTGTTCACAATGCATCACAGAGTCATGTAAAACATCAAACCAAACATTACCTTAAGGGGAATAAATCCTTTAAAAAGAAGATTTACACAAAACATTTATTACTATTTTAAATAAGATAAGTTATTATGAAGAAAGAATTGTAGGGATAGATAGGAATAACATTTTTATATCGGTAAGAGAATGGAAGGTGAAATGAATCAAAATATCGGGATTGGAACGGGAAATTATAAAAATGATACTTTAGAATAATTCTATATTAAAAATAAATATTGTTTTTAAACTAATATGGTAATACTTGTAAAAGCTTTAACGTTATTAAATATAGGCCTAATACAAATGTACCATAGAAACTTATCAATATAGATAGGAATGTGAGAATAGCATTTTTTTAATTGAAACAAATAGCCAAATTTTGAACAAATATTGAATAATACAAATCAATAATTGATTTTAAAACTTGTGTGAAGAGCTGATAGTGATAGTTTAAATGGGCTGCCTACCTGAGCACTGAGACACGTTGCAGCTGTCCAAAAATTGGCTAGCTATTTCAAAATAGGGTTCACACCACAAAATGAAGGTGAAAGGTAACAACATGTTCCTATACCAGAGATGGGGGCCTTTTGAGTTGTTGGATGCTACCTTTTCACATATTTTGTCAATTATGTTTCTTCATTGTTTATAAACTATGCATCATCTAACTCAAATTGTATTCCTACAATACAATAGAATGAAGTGTTTTATTAATTGTTGAGATGTTTAGTTTGTAGAATTCTATTCTTGAGTGATTTTCTAATCCCTATTACTTGCTGATATATATTTTAAGCATGCCTGGACAGTATCTATTTAGAGTTAAATTTTACATGAACCAAGATCCATTAAGAACAAACTCAAGATGTCACAAGGTTCCCCACATATTTTATACCTTACATTTTCAGTTTTATTATGTTAAAATAATTCTTGAAAATGTGGGTATAGTTACTACTATTATCACTGCGTCTTACTACCCATTTGGGTTATACGCCCTTACGCTAATGTGTAATGGTGTGGTGATTGTGAGATGAAATGGAGGACCTACAGTTTAACGTGGAATCCGAACCACTATGGAGGCCTGGCATTCCCCACATTCACAAGTTGTGATTAATACACGTCTTGTCAGAGGTGAAGGAAGGGTTTGGTAATCAGATGAATCTGTGCCGGGACCGAAAATTGAAGCTTGGACCCCCAGCACATAAGTTTGACACCTTACCCCTAAACCACCAGGTCACCACCCTGGGCATAGTTAATTTGTATTAATAATTGTCACTAAAATATAGAAGGTCTGAGATGAAATTAAATGGTTAGAAATATAAATTTAGTCCTCCTCAAACAAATAGTTATTTAAAAGGATCAAACAGAGAATTATAAAATAATGTAATATCATTTTAGTGAATTTGACACTCCAAATCTACCATTTTCATTGGAAA
Organism: Timema cristinae; assembly: GCA_039000515.1. Classification (NCBI taxonomy): domain Eukaryota; kingdom Metazoa; phylum Arthropoda; class Insecta; order Phasmatodea; family Timematidae; genus Timema; species Timema cristinae. The sequence continues at coordinate 7,673,208 of JBCFYV010000012.1, forward strand.
TAGTGTGGTGCGAGTATATTTCCTTCCAGGTAGGTGGAGCTATTTTGTGGTATTTTTATTAGTCAATCAATCAGAATATGGCATGCTGCAAGTGGACTAACTTCATACTGTTTCAGCACCGTGTCTCGGGTAGCAAGACACGGTGCTGTATTGATGATGAGGAAGGTTGGGTTTAAAGGAAGTGTATCCATATTTGCATGGAATAAGAGTAGAAAACCATTTAAGGAAAACCACCTCGGTACACATGGCCAGGATTCAAGCCCTCAATCGGTCATCTTCAGTCTACTCTATTGTGAGGGTGACAACTTAGACTGTACAGTCATATTATTTTAAATCTTTCTCAATGGATTTTTTTGCAAAAAAAAAAATCATTTAACTTGTACTTTATTGTGAAACTAATTAGATTTTTAAAAACACTTATAGAGTAAAAAATAGTATTATTAAGATATTATAAACGGTGAGAGTCACTCACCACTGTAAACCATCCCAATGTGATTAGTTATCATGACAACCTTGTGAACGCTATGCTCTTCATACAAAATTGACTTGTGCTTGTTTTCCGTTGCGACGACAATTCCATTTGATGCTACACAAAAGTACAATTCATATATATTTAAAAACATTCAACAGTATTTTACAAATTCTTTTAAAAAAAAGGGGGGGGGGAGTGATTATTACTGTCTCATGGAAAACCATGAACATATCTTGAAAAGGTTGCTAAGCATCCAGTCCATTTATTGAAATAGGTGAAAATACTCATCGTCACAAAGACACCTTAGAGAACCTCTGAAACACATTGAAAACAAAAGCTAACAGAGTTAATAACAATAACCTTACATTTTGAGATTAATTAATTCAAAATAAACATGATAATGAAAATATAGCCTAGAAAATTTTCAACAATAAAAAATTATCTAAATTATTTGAGTTTTAAATTTAAGATCAAGGGTACAGGGAACTAAATCTGATATTTTAAAAACAAATTAAGAAATTCTGTATTACTAAGTTTTATTTTTGCTAAACATTTCAAGGGATAGCCAACACAATAATTACCTTATTGAGACTGGAGTATAAAGTGTTTAGAAAAAATAATAAAATAAACACAAAAACATTTTTAAGGACAAGCTTTCACTGTCACAGACACCTCCTTAAGGTTGGACTACAAGGATGACTGTCAACAGCTGATTGTTTTTCAAACTGAACCAGTCCAACCAAGAGCCCCAGAGCACCCTCATTTTAACCATGATTTAACCTAGTGTTCATTATATTCCAAATAAGTTTATTTTTGTGAATTTGAATTATTGAAAGTTGTTTAATCTCATCAGATAAAGTGCAGTAATAATTTACCCCTTTCCACTGCCCTGATTTGGTGTGACAAATAATTATTTTGACTAGGACATAATGTTTTAAGGTGTAAGCAGATAATGAGTCAAGAAAGCCATGAAATTAAAATTTGGTAAATTATAAGTTCACTAGCCCCTAGAAAGAATAATATTAGGGTCAAGTAGGACAGTTATCATGATGGCAAATAATCTTATTTGTTTAAGTTATCAGGGTTTGTGTTCAAAAATATAATACAAATTTCAGTTTAAAAGTAATGATAAACAATTAGTGTATCATGTTTGCCCTCTTAAAAAGGCAAATGTGGTACAATCCTTACCATATAGGCCATAGCTAGTAGACTGAAACACTGGGGTTACATTGATACAGGTAGGTACAGTCGATTTGCGAGTGGACTGGTGTTAGCTGACCGCTAGAAGATTTTTGTCGCTAACATTGTGGAAATAAATATTATTTTCTAAGTAGCCTAGTACTAGATTAAATCAAAAGTATTACTGAACACTTCTTAAAATAAAGGATGATTCACTCGGGACCAAACACTTATTATGGGGAATATAAGATATGGGGAAAATTAGATGATCGTGGGCAGTGAGCACTTTCAGTATGCTCTAAGAGAACGTCCTACTGGTAATGAGCCAAGGTATGTTTTACATTATTCAAATGTGACTTTGCCATCAAAAGTTGTTTGAAAAATAGGTATTCAGTCCCAAGTGAATTACCCTGTACTTCCCTAAGGATTACTGTATAGTGGGTTTTTTCGTAACTGGTTGAAAGAACAAAATATATTAATAATTCGAGGTTGTGGCGCTTTATACTTTGTGACCACTGGGACAGCTATTGTGTGTTATTATAGATTGTTTTGTAAGTGTTGTTTCAGATAAACAATAAGAAAAAATTCAAGATATGTTTTTATGTTCCAAAAGAAGACTCTCTTTCACAATGTGTGTTGAAGCCCACAACTAATATATAGTGTAATATGTTTCAATCTTCAAATGAGTATGGAAAACAATGAAAAAGAGCAAAACAGCAACTTTAGTTTATTTTAAAAGATAGCAGGTAGCAACACTTCGACCCTGCCTCAGCTTGCCATAAAATATTCTGCTTATCTGTGTTGTATCTACAATTATTGTTTCAGTCAAAACAATGAATTGAATTATATATATATGTATATATTTGAAATTATCAACTCACTCACATTAATAAAATTAATGAGTAGAGTTAAATAGACTTAAAAAAAAAATTGAAATAACAACATTGGGTAATACAAAATGGGTGACCTGGCGGTCTAGGGGTAAGGTGTCGGACTTCTGTGCTGGTGGCCGGGTTCAATCCTCGGTCCCGGCAAAGATTTATCTGATTACCAAACCCTTCCTTCACCTCTGACAAGACATCTTGTGAGTGTGGGGAATGCCAGGCCTCCACCGTGGTTCGGATTCCACGTTAAACTGTAGGTCCTTCATTTCATCTCACAATCACCCTACCATTACACATTAGCGTAAGTGCGTATAACCCGAACGGGTAGTAAGACGCGATGCTAATAATAATAATAATACAAAATGAGATAGAATCAAACTGTCTGGGTATTAAAGGAAAAGGTGTTATATATGATTAAAAATGATTTAATTTTATCACATTTAAATTCATTATGGATTAAACAATATATTTTTATCCATACACACTATAAATATGCCATTGTGTGTACCTACACTTCATCGTTGTTGAGGTATACTAAATTTCAGCCTCATACATTAACTAGTTTAACTTAACTGGTATCTACGTAAAAAACCTAAAATAGCAAGTTTGACACACCAACACTTGTGAGCTATAATGATTTTAAATCATTGAGTCACTGTTTATAGCATATAACTATATACTTGTTAAAATACTACAATCAAATTTTTATTGGCGTATGGCCTTAAATATGACTAACCTCGCCATCCAGTATCATCACAACAAAATTGTTAGGCACTTCTAACAAGAACATACATATGATTTAAATAAACGGCCTAAAGTCGTTTGACCTAAAGTCATTTGGCCTGTACACTGTTACCCATCCATACTCAACACAGAGGACTTTTGTTTTCATTCAAGTTTTACATCGTTTTTGTGGGGATTTAACTTTCCCACAGCATATTCTTTAAATTGAAAAATGACCCCTAAACAAAGGAATCGAACTCGGTACCTCTGGCTTAGTACGCCAATACTCTTACTACTAAGCTACAAGGTTGTAGAGGAGGGAGGGGTCAAAACCCCCGCGAAATTTTATGAATAAAATATATGGCTTTATTTATGGTTCAGACAATATCAAAATTAAGATACAAATACAAATTAGGGGGCTGTGTTACCATAAAAATCACTTCAGAGAGCTTCCAGAGGTGTTAAATATTTAGAAATTTTCCTGGCCTTCGGCAGCTAGGGGGTTATTTTACCATGAAAAAAACACTTTACAGAGCTTCAACAAGTGTTTAATATTTAGAAATTTTCCACGCCTTCGGCAGCTAGGGGGTTATTTTACCATGAAAAAAACACTTTACAGAGCTTCAACAAGTGTTTAATATTTAGAAATTTTCCACGCCTTCGGCAGCTAGGGGGTTATTTTACCATGAAAAAAACACTTTACAGAGCTTCAACAAGTGTTTAATATTTAGAAATTTTCCACGCCTTCGGCAGCTAGGGGTTATTTTACCATGAAAAAATAACTTGAGAGAGCTTTTAGAACTGTTTATTATTCATAAATTTTTCTAGCTTCCAGCAATTGGGGGATGTGCCCACCAAGACCCCCCCCCCCCCCCCCCAAATTATTGGCTGGCCACAGCCTTGCTAAGCTATTAAGGAATTGTACTGTGGCCAGGGTCACTCATCACTCATATTTTAAGGCAGCCTGGTGGGGTGGATAGTGAGGACAGTTTATTAGAGTGATAAAGTTTCTCAGAATTGTGCTAGGACATTAGAAGAAACGTGCACGGTGTTATATGATATTGAGGCGCTGATTACTTCTCATCCACCGACATGTGTCAAAATATTCTGAGGACTTAATGCCAATGAATCAAGCCATGATTTTATAGTTAATTTGATGAGTGGGAGTGACTTTCTCTAACTTGCAGAAGAGAGTAAAGTATTAACAGATACTACAAAATGACCTGCATCATTGATTTGAAGTGGAATACCAAGAGATCAATTGGTTGAATATGCAAATAAGGTAGATAATCAAGAGATAGAAATTGGTGAAGTAGTGCTTGTTTGCAATGACAATGTTAAAAGACTTGATTGGCCCATAGTGATAGTGAAGGAGTTGATTCCTGGTCCGGATGGAGCATTACATCTAGTAAGTCTCGAGACTGCCTCAAGATAACTTTTGGAGGTGTCCTTAGAAGACTGCAATAGAAAAACATTCTGATGGTCAACACACTATCACAACAGGTGGGTAAGTCTACCCAGTAAACTCTTATTGTAAGCTATTATGTCTTGAGTTGTACTGAAAGGTGAACTCAAGGTAGGAGGAAGTTGGAATTGACACTCATTTATTTTGTCAGAGCTTTGAGGTAATATTATGAATTTGTTTTTGATTATTGTTGTTAAATAATTTTCTGAAATGAAATAAGTTAAGGGGACTGACTAGGTAGGCGAGAAATTGCCACACTGACGTTAAGCTCTAATGCAATATTTAATCCTATGATGCATTATTTCAAAATATAGTTCAAGCCAAAATAAAGTCGAAAGATATCAACAGGGCTCTTTTCCTTAACAATCCTATTTTATGAGTTTTATTATTACAAATAAATGTGTGGAAATGTGGACATTAGCTCATATTTAATGACTTTTTAAGCATCTTTGCAGCTGGATTAAATAGTAAAGCTATTATATTTGATAGTTATGGTTGTAACTGCATTTAAATATCATATTCTTTAAATTTAAAGGTTACACCCGAATAGAGAAATCGAACCTCAGAACTTTGACTTAGTACACCAATGCTCTAACCACTGAGCTATCCAGTAATCATACTGTTCCCAGGGTCATTCTTCACTCATATTTTAAGGCAGAGTCGATCATGGATGAACGTGTCAGCTACTTATGAGTTATCAATTAAGATCATATGCTATCAGATAACCTAACCACCTTCGACTCGGTAAGGCTTTATGCTGCCAACTGTTCAATGACAAATGTACGAATTCGCATATCATAATGGATAGATTAGCAAAGCGGAGCTGTATGAGACTAGCCTTGATGAAAAATGGCTCTAGAATTAGCCTTTCTCTGACAAAGAAATCAATTTTTTGATAGGTTCACAATAGTAAATATTAAGATATTTGAGAACTACCAGAGGACCCTTTTTAACATAATATAAGAATTTTCTTTCCCCTCTTTCTTATTGACATGACAATGTGTTGTAGGTGTAGGGTGAAAGGGAATATAAGCTTGGGAAAGAATAAAGAGGCAGTTCCAGAAAACACCACAGATCATTGTATTGTAAACGTGTGGCCCAAAAGGAAATTATACTTTCTCGCTGAACAAGGCAGACACCTTAATGCAATCATCATAAGAATTCTAAATTGTTTATCTTCACTCATAACTAGTGATAGTATTTGGTAGGTTTTAGAGCGTTATATGATCATCTACATTTTAACGGAATAACAGAGATAGATTAGATAGAACTAACCCAAGATTGGGATAGATGACATACTTTTGAAAGTGCGGCAATGAACTTTAATTACTAATGCCATAGAATAAACAAGTTAGTACTTTTTTTTATAGGTGCATAACATTGTTTCAACTGTATTATATGAGTTGTTGCGTGTAAGAAGGGCGAACTCAACATTAGACTTTTTTTCTCTCCATCGTGTTCAGAAACACCTGCAGTACATGCTCATAGTTCTAATTTGTGGGGTTCATCCTCCTTTCCTTCTTTACTCCTCAAAATATGGCTTTAAGTAAACATGTCACATTCGAGCGTTCAACATGCGGGAAATAAGGGCAAACTCACAGCCCCCTCCTCAACAATGAAGGTACCGCTCCTCTTCAGGTCACCATTGAAGGTCACAAGCGAAGAGAATGCTCTTTGTCACACGTAAGTTATGCTCTCAGCTCATGTAAAGCTTGTGTTTTTCTATGTATTGTATAAAGTGTGATGGTGAGTGTAGTTAGGGATTATGCTCGTATTTTTGTAGCTCATGTTAAGTTGGCGAACTGTGCTGCTGTGGGTGCTTTGATAAGGTAGGCCTACCTAAATTTTATTATTAATATTTAGCATCGGGTCTTACTACCAGTTCGGGTTATACTCTAAGTACTAATTACGCTAATGGATTGGGAATTGGGAAGGTTGAATTAGAGGAAGTGAACCCGCATTTGCGAGGAGGAAGAGTGGAAAACCATTTAGGAAAAACCACCCCCAGTTCACCCGACCGAGATTCGAACCTCGATCTTCCCGTCCTCAGCGGTCGAGCTCAACACAACTAGCGTGTTAGCCAACTACGCCACCGATAGGCCTACCTAAAGTTCAAAGTATTGTTATTGCATTTTGGCAGGTGGGAAATTACAACCTACAAAACGCTTATTTGAAAAAAAAAAAAGGAAAAAAAAATGAGTAAAATCTGAAGGAGCAGTATTTGAGTTCAATGAAAACTACAAACAAAGCTTTTACATCGACAAAGCTTACAATTTAGACGTCAAACTTCCCATGAAACTTCAAAAGGGGAAAAAACTCTACTCACAATGACCAGACATTTAACTTTGGAAACCAAGAGTTTTAAACCCAACTTTATAATTCTCCTGTTGTTGTGGCTCTTGCAAAATTTAAAGACATCAGAGATCTGCTGTGTTATATCACTTTGCCTTGGCGTACATACTTTGCAGGCATTTTGGAAGCACAACACCTTGCAACAACTTCACAAACTCCTGACGATGACAACTAAGACAACGATGACAACCAAGTTGATTATGATGTTTAAATAGTTTTATGTTATTATTTTTTTCACAGACAGTTGTCTGTACAGTATTCTAGTATTCGAAGGTTCTAGTATTGAGTATTATTTATTTTTCATTAAATTCTGTTTTTTACTAATTCTTTTTTCCATCCCTACACTGACAAATTAGAGATAGGATGGGAAGGGGGTGAGGGGATGTATTTCAACTCTGGACAATTACATAGGTATATTATATTATTGCTCCTAAAATGAATACAATGAGACATAAGGACTTTTTTTTAGTTCGCCCAGCCCAAAAAAGTTTTAAAGGGATTTTTATCAAAATACGCTTATTTTGAGTTCACCCTTCTCATATTTGCTCTAATTCATCCCCCCCCCATCTATTTGTCCACAGTATTCTCAGATTATTACATTTAAAAACGTAAAGCCTGAACTGGTGGGAATATGAACATTGGTCTAAATCTTGATTAGTTTGTTAAACAAACAACTAAATAGTTCCCCACTCCCCACCACATAGATATATGTACTGGTGTATTTCCTCTATATTATACCTTCTTCATCTCTATCTCATTTGTGCGAATATGCTGATAGACCGAACAGATAATAAGATATGCATGTTAAGAAATTTTAAAAAAAACCATCAAAATCATTAATGTTGTGATTTAAATAAGTACATAGATCTTCATTTTTTTCATAGCCCTTTATGAGCATCATAAGTGTTCTATGAATTACAGCTTATGAATATTAGTTATGGACATATTAAAAAAATAATAACTAAGTAACACACTTAGAAACAGTTTTGTTGAAAGTAAAGCTACAATCTTGGCATGTTGAGACGTCCTAGTCTGAATTAGGGAAATTTTTTTGAGACGTTGGATATCAAAAAGGTCTTGTAAAAAAAATAATTCAATACCACATCTCTATGGCTGTGACTAAAGTTATGCGCCTTCCTTCACAAACCATGCTTAACTTAATAAGATATTGTGTGTTCATTTCACTGGTACACAACAATACAGTTTATCAGGTTTATATTAATTAACACAAAAGTCCCTGTGTTTCCTAGAGGGAATTCTCATTTTACTAGAAAAATTAGATTTTTACATATTAACGGTTTACTAATATGAAGTCATTAAAGAAAGAATGGCATCAAAAGGCTAATTTAAACTAAACATTAATAAGAATTTAAAGGGCAAAGCCTACACTTACCAGAAAACTGTAGACCCCAAAGTTTACAATTTAAAAAAATAACAAAACAAATAATTAAGGAATGTTCAGCGTACATCAGTCCCCTTCTTGAGCAGAAGATAGTAACCTGGAAAATTTCCTAATATTTTGCTAATCGTCAACTTTGAGGCCTAAAGTTTTCTGGTAAGTGTATAGGCCTTGCAATTCTATTATTTTGTTCATGGTTTAATTTAATAAGAAGTCATGTATTGGTGTATAACAGCGGTTCTCAAACTGGGGTACACGAGCAGCTCTCAAGGGAAAGTAACAAGGGAGTAATGGAAAACCCTAATTGTTGGCAGTTACCATTATCTGGTTATTTCCACCCCTCTTTTTCCCGTATTTGCTCTCGGCTGGAGACCAATTTCTGAGTATTTTCAACCCTCTACTTGACACCTTCTACATTAGCAGTTTATGATGCCTTTCTTAACAAAATATCTCTGTGAGAGTGGTTTTTCATCCATGGTGTACTTAAAAATATAAGTACAGCAGTAAGCTTGAAAGTTTCAACTGAACAACCAGACATCAAAAAGTTGTGTCAAGCCATGTAACCACACCCTTTTCACTGTAAAACTTTGGGATTCATAATATTTCAGCTCTAGAATTGCAATTAAAAATTTTTATTTGAAAATATTGTGTTTAGGTTTACTTTTTTTCTTTATTTTTGAACGGATTTGTGAAGAAAATGTATAAAACTTTTCTACAGACTTTTTACAGTAAAATTATGTGTTAAGGCTATAATAGTAGGATTTTCTATAAATAGCTTTGTCACATTTGAAATATTTTGACTACTGATATGTTCCTCCAATAGATTATAAATAGCTCAATATGTTAACCTGAGGTCATATTTTTTAAAGCCTGTCAATTGGAGATGTTTTAACCTTGGGGTACATTAAACTTTTAGTCGTGGCCAAGGGGTACAATCTAAAGAGAGTTTGAGAGCCGCTGGTGTATAAAATAAGATGATTTGAGCTTGAAAGGGACTCAACTCAATGTTTCAAGATGATGTGGGGGTTGATAAGTAATGTGTTTGAATCAATGTTTTACATACATGTTTATTTTAAACTTACACTCAAGGCAAACAACTGGTATAATAAGGAAAGAGAAAGCAATAAGATCACTAGATACAGTTGGGATGGGGAGCTAAGACTACTTTTTAAGGGGTGAAGAAATGAAAAGGCAGACTATAAACATCATGGTAATACCAAGTGTGTCCTTAGATTGTGACCATAAGTTGTTGGTGACAGACACAAAGGGATGGGAACGTAGGAGAAAGATAATGGTAAGAAAGAAAGAAGAATAAGGTTGTGGAAGCTAAAAAATTGAGAGGATAGAGAGCTGTACCTAAGAGAGGCAAGAAGCTTAATGACCAAGTATAAGTAGCAAAGTGTAGAGGTGTAAGCTAAATTTGATGGGAGCTGCAAAGGAGATATGTGAGAGGACAAGTAGGAAGAGGAAGGAGACACCTTGGTGGAACAAAAGGTTGAAGGAAGCAATAGAGGAGAAGAATAAATCATTCAGAAGGAGTTTTAAGAATAGTAATGAGGAAAAAGAGGAGGAATATAGGGGGAAGAGAAAAGGCATGAAGCGAGTGGTATGAGAAGTCAGGACAATTGAATGCAAAAATGGACAGAAATGCTGGAACGTGATGTAGAAGTAAGGTGTTATTTAACCAGGTAAGGAACAGGAAGAATGAGAAAAGACAAGAAGTTGGAATGATGGATGAAGAAAGAAGAACATTGAAACAGGATATGAAGAAAAAGAACCATGGGTGAAAGCAGGAATAAAAAGCAGAAGAGGATAAAAGAGGTCCCACATGAAATTATACATCTTGAGAGTAAGAGGTAATGGAGTGTAATTCCGAGAGACCTTGGTCTAATCGTTGATTTTCATAGACTTTGTTTTTTCGTAGACTCGCCACTACTGCAAGGTCTATCACTATCAACCACACTAGGGGAAATACTATCGCTATTTACGACTATTAGTTTTTCCTGATCAAATAATTTACGTTTTACAAAACTTGCAATACTCCCTTGATCCTTTTTTCTTTGGGATGTTTATTAGACACATGATACCCGAGTTTATCATGTCTGCCACGCCATTCACAATAAGCACAGTTGACGTCTTGTTCGCTCTTAAAAGTCGACATAATAAACATTTGTTTCACTAAACCATCTAATTTTGTTATAAACATTTATCTAATGTACAATGTACAAACCTTAATAGGTCCACTAAAAACAACAATTTCATGGCTACACAATTATTACAATACGCATGTCACGCGTTTAAATAAGCTGTGTGCACATCGCTGTGTAATTAGGCCATGATATAACAGGGGAATGAATTCAAATTAAAACAAAACATCCCTCACCCTACCCTACCCTCCACCACCTGCCCACCATAGCTCCCAAACACCCGTGGTAGGGTAGGTGACTGATGACTGCCATTAGCCAGGTTGAATTATTAGATTTTTCCGCTGCCCCTTATCTAGAACTCTGACCCATTATCTTAGTCCCTAGACACGGCAAATTTTTGTGCTTACATCGACACTGCCCCACTTTGGCATATACTGATAGTGTCAGGTGCTGAGTGTCATAGGCCTTAGTTTTTCATACAAATGAAACTAATATATTAGGGCCAGAATGTACTAAAAACGTCAACAAAATTGTTGGACTTTTCCCTGTCCCAAATTTCCCCAGGACTGCTTTAATTTCCTCTGTACCTCGTTTGCGCATGCGGAAATATTCTGCACTCCTGACAGGTAAGCCTAATGGTATCAATGAACAATTAATAACAATATGTAATGCACACAAGGAAATGGGAAGGTTGCCATTTCTGGGAGACAACTAAAATTTTTATAAGGTAGGTATTCCCTTCAGCCTATATAATATATTCAATGTTTTATTTTGAGTGCCATGGTTTTTTGAGATTTTTTTTATGAAAATGTTAAGTTCTGTGTAAATATTGGATCTCTGAACATATTTTATTATTATTATTATTATTTAGCACTGCGTCTTACTACCCGTTCGGGTTATACGCTTAAGTACTAATTACGCTAATGAATTAGGAATTTGGAATGTTGAATTAAAGGAAGTGAACCCGCATTTGCGTGGAGGGAGAGTGGAAAACCATTTAGGAAAAACCACCCCAGTTCACCCGACCGAGATTCGAACCTCGATCTCCCCGTCCTCAGCAGTCGGGCTCAACACGACTAGCGCGTTAGCCAACACGCCACAGAGGCAGGTCTCTGAACATATTCTGCACCAATAATAATAAAGAGGACGAAACAAGGAAAGGCACCGGATATGGACTAAATTAGTGTAGAAATAATAAGAGTTACAGGTGAAGTAGGTATACAATGGTTATAAAGGATGCTGAGAGTGATTTGGAAGGAGAAACAAGGCACTGGAAGAAGGGAGTTACAATACCTATTTTGAAGAAAGGCGACAGGCAAAGGTGTAAGGCATTATAGGGGGTTAACGCTGATGCACCAATGTACAAAAATATAAAGATGATATTGAAAAAGCGAATAAGAAATAAAATGATAGGAAAGTGGTAAGAGGAAGAACACGGATTTAGAGAACCAAGGTCTACAAAAGAATTTATCTTTGCCATATGAATTCTGATGAGAAGAAGGTATTAGTTTGGGAAAGATTTGGTAATGCTATCTATAGATATGGAGAAGGATAGAAATAAAGTTTGAAAAGTGATGGAGGAGTCCATAGTGGAAAGAGGAGTTGTAATAAAAGTGAAAAGCATTTATGAGGATAGCAGGAGTTGTGTTAAGACAGAGTTGGAGGATGGAGTGGTTTCAATTTTTTTTTTTAATTGAGTGAAGCTGGGGAGTGCCTTCTCACTACTAATATTTGTAATGGTAATGGAAATGGTCAAAAACAAAGTGGCAGGAAAACTTGGGAGGAAAGAATGAAAGCCATGATGTTTGCTGATGACTTGATGGTATGGGGGGAGAAGGAAAAGGAAGTACAGGAACAGCTACAGGAATGGAATGGGGAAGGGAAAGAGTGTGGGATGAAATTCAGCATGGTGAAATGTTGGTAATGACAGGGAAGAGGATAAGGCTTAGTAAAGTTATAAAGATGAATGTGGTGTAGTAGAGTAGAGTAGAGCTAAGAAAAGTACAGGATATATTATTATTATTAGCACCGCGTCTTACTACCCATTCGGGTTATACACGCTTTCGCTAATGTGTAATGGTAGGCTGATTGTGAGATGAAATGGAGGACCTACAGTTTAACGTGGA
>JBCFYV010000012.1:7686054-7742733 GCA_039000515.1 Timema cristinae
TAGGGATCAAGAAGATATTTTTAAAAGTGCACCTACAATAATGGGACGAGATAATACAGTAATGAACTAAAAAAACAACAACCGAGTATGTGTGTCCTATTGGTACTCACAATGCAGTAATTTATTGTCACCTTAAAATTTCAGTGAACCAGCATAGAACTTACAAACTAACTTACACAACGCTAAAACATCTAAAGTCGACCCAATGTTGAAAAGTTATCTGCAAGTTCTAAATGTTACTAGGGTTGGGCAGACCGTGCTGGAGGGTGGGTGTACCGTTGTTGGTAATTTGCTTGATTGACTCGTGACTGTTCTTCTCTTTGGAGGGTTCCTTGGCTGGGGGGCTCGTTGTCTTCCTGCTCTCGTACTGGGGTTTCAAATCTCCACTCCCCGGGCCGGTAGAGCGTTCGGCCAAGTAGGAGTTCACTAGGGGACATTCTGGTAGCCCCATTCTTGCCGCATCGTAGATTGAAGGTGATTATAGGTAGGAAGTGTAACAATACAATCTTCGTATTGTTAATTGCTACCCCACCCAACCTGATTCTACACGCTTCATCACGTATAACATACTACCCGCTCCTTAATAACTCCGACGTAACCTATAATAGTACTATTCACTATTATAGCCCAATGCAGCCCAAACATCACAAATCAAATAAACGTTCTTTATTCATCCAATATTGTCTGTCTACAAAACGAGTTGTTCGTCACGTACCTTGAATCTCCAAGCTGACATCACTAGAATCCTGCCAAGTCAAAACGGCCCGGCTGGGTCGCGGGCAACTACAAGAAATGTCCAAAGCTGTAACCGGCCCGAGAAAAACATTATGACTAAACGACGTTCCTGAGGGTCAAGCTGACAAATCATATCTGTGCAGTGTTGCCACCTGGGGGAAGACCATGGCGACCGTCTCCTAGCAACAGACGCTTCCAACGGCTGTAGAGAGAGGTCAACTTCAAATATTCATGTTTTGCTGCAATGCGTCGGCTGACGGCCAATCAGAGACCAGGAAGTAAGAAGAGACTGATGTATAATGACGTAATGCCTGTGGTCACGTGACTGGCTTGAATATGAACTTTCCCCCCCTTTGTTTTGTGTGCTAGATTCAGAAAGAGTATATATAAGAATATGTAAATCGTATAGGGACAGAGCATTGCCAGGGGGCATTGCCGACAGGTCATTGCAATATATCATTGCAACAGAGCATTGTATGACAGCGTTACGTGTATGGAGGTCCTGGAGGAGGGACCAGGGAGTTTGGACTGATTGGTATCATTAAATTTCATTTATAGAAACAGCATCATAGGTATCAGGGTCATGGAGGATGGACCGAGAAATTCATTCGTTTAATAGAGATAAACCTTTTTATTTGCTTATTATGTATCAGGGTCATGGAGGATAGACCGGGAAATTTAATTTGTTTAATATAAATAGACTCTTTTTATTTGCATGTTATGTATCAATGTATCAGGGTCATGGAGGTTAGACCAGGCTGTAACTATGCTTTCAATATTATTAAACTGTTTTCTAGGATATTAGGCGTGTCGGGAATGAAACCCGTATTTATAATTTGGCGTGTCTCTAGTCAACGCAATGGGGCGATTGCGCCTGGCTTTAGCTTTGTTTACTCTTCAAATATTGTTTAGGTGTTAGTATGATTGTCATACGTTGCAAATTGTTAGAGTTAGTTATCAACACTTTGTTGGTATACGCTATTTTTAGCGTTTTATTCTGTGTCAATTTTATTTTATCGATTTATACTGTGAGTTAATGTAAATTGAAGGACTTAAGATTTCATTGAAAATAATTGTTAATTAAAATTATTACCTTAAATTTTGTTGTAAAAATTTGGTATATATTTGTTATACTATCATTCTGTAATATGATAGGAAAGACCGTAAGTCAAGTTTGAGAAGTTAGTTTTCAAGATGCAATGTTTTCTTTATGGATAGTAGCTACTAGGAAGTTTGAATTAAGGCCATTATCCTCTTGTCTATTTGTTTTTTGAAGATGATTAAAGTATTCCTGATTTAAAATATTTGCTCTTTAATTTGTTGATGATATTTCATGTATGCACACACCCCCTTTCCCGTAGTTTTAAGGGCCTTTCCTACAGGGACAGTGGAGGGTGTTGCAGAAGGTATCCCACTCTCGATGATTCTCCGAGATTTGGAGTCGAATTCCCTTCTTGAGTTCCTGGTTCCATCTTTCCGTGGGGTTGGCTTGGGGATGGTAGATTGGGGTTGTCCAGGCTTCGACATCCACTTTTGACAGGCGTTCGCCCAGGCTCGGCTAATGAACTGTGGACCATTGTCGGACAGGAGATGTTTTGGATATCCCCATCGTGGGAAGAATTGTTGTTCCATCGTCTGAATTATCTGTCTGACCTCTGTTGACGCGAGCGGGAATACTTCTACCCATCTAGAGAAGAGATCCATAATCACTAGGATGAACTTCTTTCCTCTGCGATTTCGGGGATATGGCCCCATGAGGTCTAGGGCTACCACTTTCCAGGGGCGTTGTGGTTGACGGGGTCTTAGCGGTTCTACCCCTTGATAACCCCCGGTCTTACGACAGGCACAGAGCATGCAGTTGTGAACGTAGTTGCTAACTTCCATTCGGAGGCCTTTCCAGGTGTAGCCTCGCTGAATGGCTCATGTCGTCTCGTCTTCTCCCGGGTGCCCTGCCTGAGGGTGGTCGTGGTGTGTCCAAATAACCTGTTGTCGGATTTGAGCTGGAACAATGAGTTTCCATGGTAATTCCCTTCCTTCACGTCTCCAGATATTTTCTCCTTTTACATAGTGCTCATTCCAAAAACGAGCGTCGGTTGTTTTGATGGGGGGTTGCTTGAGGCTGTCCAGAGTCTTGCAATGGTTCACTAGAGTTTGGATGTCTGCATCCTGTCTTTGTTCTGTCTTGACTAACTCATGTAGGGGTTCATCTTGGTGTTGTAGGACTAGTATGGCCTCGGGTTCGGGTGGTGCTAACCCTGTGGCCGATGGCGGAGTCATCCGGTTCCAGTCTTGAGTCGCTGAACTGGTGTTCTCGCTGTCGGGTTGACGTGACAACGCATCAGGTAGATCGTTCAGTTTTCCCGGACAATGTTCTAGGGAAAATTGGAACTCTTGGAGCAAGAGTGCCCATTGCTATAGCTTGGTCCGTTGGTCTTTCATCATGTTTAGCCAGGTGAGAGCTCAGTTATCCGTGCGAAGTATGAAGGGTTTATCTTCTAGGTAATGTATATATCTCTTGATGGCCCAGACGATAGCGAGGCATTCCTGTTCGTTGCTATGGTACCATTGCTCTGTAGGGGTTAGTTTCGCGCTGGCATGGCTGATGATTCGTTTGCCCGTATCATCTTCTAGGTACATTACTGCCCCTAGTTGAATCCCGCTAGCGTCGATTTGTAGGGTGAATGTCCGTGAGGAATCTGGGCGGCTTAGGGGTGGTAGGTCTCTCAATGCTTTTTTAAGCGCGTGGAAAGCAGCTTCTGTCTTGAAGTTCCATATCCACCGGGATTTGGTTCTTAGAAGTTTGGTGAGAGGTGCTGTTACTTCTGACATCTGAGGCACGAATTCTCGTAGCCAGTTGCAGAGCCCCAGGAGTTGTTGGAGCTGTTTTCGGTTTTTTGGTGGTGGGGCTTCCGTGATTGCCTTGATTGTCTGTGGTTGTGGGGCATTTCTGTGGCTAGAAACGATATGGCCAAGGTACTCGAGCTCCGTCTTTCCGAACTGGCATTTGGCCAGATTGCAGGTCAGTTGATGGAGCTCAAATCTTTCTAAAACCTTGCTCAAGTGGGTGAGGTGCTCTCCCCATGTCTTTGAGTAGATTATTACGTCGTCTAGGTAGGTGAAACAGAACTGGCCGGTGTACCCTGCTAACACTTCTTGGCTCATCAGTCGCTGGAAGGTACTTGGAGCTCCCTTTAACCCGAAAGGCATAACTGTAAATTGCAAGGTTTCTCCAGCGGGTGTGGTGAAAGCAGTCAAGGGTTTTGAATCGGGGTGTAGGGGAATCTGCCAGTACCCTGATTTCATATCGAGGGTGGTCAATATTTCTGCGTCTCCCAGATCTCGAAAGGTGTCATGTACGTTGACAGCAGGTGGAGTGACATCGATAGTGGTGGTGTTCAGTTGTCAGAAATCAATACAGAAACAGGGAGTTTTGTCCTTCTTATCCACAATTACAATGGGTGAATTATATTCCGAGTTTCCAGGTTCTATTATCCCCTGGGCTTTCATCTCCTGAACCTGGTCTTCAATTAGCGCGCTCTTGGTGGGGGAGTAACGGTAAGGCCGCACCATAATCCGTTGATTATCTTTAAGTCAAATTTGATGATTGATGCTGCGTGTTCTTCGCAGAGGTCCATGGGTGTTGAAAACTGCTCGGTGTTGGTCTAGTAGTCTGAGTAGTTGTCCTTGATTCTCTATTGGAGCGTGTTGTCTGATTTGGTCTTGAGGAACTGGAGGGGGATCCTCATTAAATCTTGAAATCCATTATAGAATATGACACTCTTGGTTTCTAAATAGCACTCGGCTGTTCTCGTAGTCCAGGATTACCTTCTGTTCTGTGAACCATGGTTGTCCCAAAATCAGCGGTTCTCGTAGCTCATCAGACACCAGGAACGTGACGTTGAGTTGTAGCCTTCGCATGGTTAGGGGTAAAGTTATCTTGCCTCGGATGGCGATGTCACTCCCAACCTTAACTAGGTGGATGGGTGTGGAGAAAGGAATTAAATTCTTCAAGTTTGAAGGGGTAAGGTGTTGGTATTGGATAAAATTAGCAGTAGCCCTGGTATCTAATAGGGCTAGTAGGGGACACTGAGGAGTTTCACACAGAACCCTGGAGAGTGATTGGGATGTTGAGGGGTTGACACTGTTGATTACTGGTGGCGGCCCTGGTTCCTGTCTCCCAGAGGCGGGGCCATGTTGTCCTATGTCTTGGCGTTTCCCGGTATGATGTCTTTCTCTGGGTAGCGTTGATTTAGCACTGGGCAGTCACAGTGAAAATGGTAGCCTGGGCAGTGGTAACATTTTGGAGGTCGTGGGTCAGATGCTGTTGTTGGGGTCTTGATGGAGCGTGTCGTCCCTGTTGCCGGATTTTTAGCCAGGTCACGTTCCACAGATACAGCCCTAGTTATAAGTTCTTCTAATTCTTGAGGGTGTGGGGCTCGCAGAAAAGGTCTTAGTCCTGGTCGGACCAATTCAATTAACAGTGGTATTATCTCTGATGATGGCGTTGTGGGGGACAAGCGTTGATGCAATCGTACCTTGTGTCGAAGGAATATCTCGACGGGCTCAGCCTGTGCCTGTTCCTTTCCGTAAAGCTCCGCGTGGAGAGAGGCTATGGTGGTTGTACTGGCGAAGTGGTGCGTTAGTCTTTGTTTGAATTCTTCCCAAGTTATAATATATTCGCCATAAAGCTTCCACCACTGAGCGGCAGTGTCCTTAAGCTGCCTTTGGGTAGTATGTACCCATTCTAGTGGGTCTATTTTAGCGGTCCTGAGCTGACCCTCACAGCGTTGAGTAAAAGTAGCAGGGTCTTCATGTCCTCGACCGTGAAAATCTGGTAGAGTTGGTAGGTGGTAAGGGCTTGAACATGGGCGTTGGTAGGTAGTCAAGTGTGGCCGGTATGGTGGTGCGCTGGCGGTTGATGAGGTGAGTCGTTGGCATGGTGGGCAACGGAAGAAGAGGCCCCTCAGGTCTCTAGGCTCATTTTTCCAGCCCAGGCACTGGTAGTGGTAGTATTGTCTACAGTCCTCACAGACAATCTCTGGGCTGTCTTCACTAGTACAGGTTAACCCTGGGCAATATCGTACTTCCACCGGTGTTTCGGTGCAGGTGGTGTAGCGGTAGGCTGGTTCATTGATGTCACGTGGCTCGTCTGCCCAGCCAATGCAAAGGTGATGATAGGGCTTTTGGCAGTTTGTGCAGGTTACATAATGTCGGTCCCCTCCTGGGGTACACGATGGGTTGGTGCACTTTTGACTCATGGTCATTACCATCTTGTCTGCTTTGGTGAGGTTGCCTTCTTTGGTGAGGTCGTCTTCGTTGGTGAGGTTGTTTGGGCGCCACCGGGTTTTGTTCACTCCCGGAAGTGTTGTGCGGTGTTCTGGGGTCGTGTAGTCGGTCCGTTGGACATCCGTCCTGTGTTTTGATTGGCCCCACGTTTAGGCTCCAGAACTGTTATCCCTTCAATGCGGCTTCGGGGTAACTAGTTTTGTCTAGTCGAGGTTTAGTCTCTGGGTGACGTTTGTCTCTAGGCGTCGATCTTGCGGGTCCAGTGGGTGGCGGTAAAGAAGGGAGATGGGGAGAAAACATAAGCGGGTTCTGCGTGACTAGGGTATGCAAATGGTAACCCTCAGGGCTAAAAGGGGAAGTTGGAGTAGGTGGGGGTCGGATGGTCGGTGTGAGGGGAAGTCGAGGGGAGGAATTAACTAACTCTGGGGGCAGGGACACTTGGAGATGCTGGAGCGGATTGTTGGCGTTCGGGGGTCTGGTGGTTACAGTCGGGATCGTAGAAGAGGGGCACACGGGTGGAGTATTGTTTGGTTGTCGCAGTCTTCTTTGGGGTCTTCTATCGGTGGGCCTTGCCGGCGCGGCGGGTGTATCCCATCTCGTCGGAAGGGACGATCAGGTTGGAGGGTGAGAGGTCAGAGTCCCGGCAACACGGAGTCGCGGTGGGAGGTAAAGGAACTGTCTCGGCAACGTGAGTCGCGGTGGGAGGCAAAGGAACTGTCCCGGCAACATGAGTCGCAGTGGGAGGCAAAGGAACTGTCCCGGCAACATGAGTCGCGGTGGGAGGCAAAGGAACTGTCCCGGAAACGTGAGTCGCGGTGGGAGGCAAAGGAACTGTCCGGAAACTTGAGTTGCGGTGGGAGACAAAGGAACTGTCCCGACAACGTAAGTCGCGATGGGAGGTAAGGGATAGTTGCGGAAGGATAGGGAGTAACGATGACAATGCTCTTTCCAAAATGACGACAATTTATTAATGCTCTTTAGTAACGATGGTTCGCCAGAGTGGGTCACCACTGAAAAAAGCTCCAGAAATCACCGTATTATATACTCTCCACTGATGCCTGGCCTTGTCCAATGGGGAAAACAGGGGCTTCCCATTGGTGCGGGAAAACATGAGAGACAGTGTCCTTTACACGAGCCAATAGTGAGCGCTGGCGCTGGGTACTGAGGTGGAGTCGTCACGGACGGCTCAGAGAACATGGAATGTGGGCCGGTCCAGGCAGTAGGGAGGGTGGGTGAAGCGGCCGGTGCAAGTGCGGAGGAAAGATAAGAGGGCCGACTGAACAGTGAGGCACATCATCTTAAACAACTTGTTTAAATTAACTTTTAAATATTTTAACTTTATCCAAAATTGTACAGTTTTTAAAGATTTGAGGGTGTGAATTAGGAATCAAGATTCGGAAAATATGGGATCTGACCCATCTCCAGTTATATTTCATGAAAGAGGGATAGGAACAAACACAATGTATGTCTTTAACAATGAAGAGATGAACAGAGTGCACAGTGTATACTTTACAATGCTCGCAATAAGAACCATAAAACTGGCACAAGCGTGATTCAACGTTCCAGCGCAATAAGTTATTCTAATGTAATCTATCAATGAACCACTGTCATTTTAGCCAGCCAAAATACTTCATATTGGAGGCGATATATAGTTACCAGCTCAATGATACTCTATGACCATGAATAAAGTAATAAATAAGTAGAGAAAATATTTTTCAGAAAAGAGTAGCGAGTAGAAAAATGGCCGACAAGCCTATGCAGGTAGCTGTGTTATGTGCTACATGCGCGCCAGGGTATGGGTTAAGAAAATCAATTGTCAACAAAAAGGTTGTGTAAAAGTTACTTTTTAAATGTAAAGCAAAGTCAAAGGGAAGCTAGAAACACGTGAAGTAAAGCCAAAGATAAAATTTTTGTTGTTGTCAGTTACACTACATTACATTATCCATTAATGCATCTAGGTAGATAAATGTAAATAAAATGTCATATTTAATAATATGTTTAAGAAAATTCATAATATATCAAAAATGTCGTCTTACTTCAAAATGTTTTTCAGAGATGTGAAGGTTATTGTGGGTGTCGAAGCAAGAGAGATTCAGACTTCAACATTTTGAAGCATTGCACAAATACCACTCAATCCCTCGACCTAGGTTTAATTTTATTAAACCTTTTAAGGAGGGAGGGTGAAACATGCAATGCAGTTTCATAAAATGGGGAAAGGGGGTGCACAACGGGGAGAAAAAGGAAAGTGGTAAAGAATTATTGGACATCTAAATAGAAACATGTAAAAATAATTTAACTTAACTGACAAACACAGGAAATGACAAATAATAAAGTAAATAATAATAAAATAAATATTATTAAATGTTGTGTTGGCTTAATTTTAAATTCATCATATCTTATTATTTGTTCAGGTTCTCCACATATTTACACTAATGGAGTAAGAATGGGAAACTCCCCCTCAGTACACTACACTGGGATTCAAACCTCAATCTCCCTGTCACTGGCAACCCAGTCTAATATGAGAGTGAAGTGTTAGACCAAGCAGCGACCAATATGGAAATGTTGACTATCCTTCATTTATTTGTACATGCTCTAAAAGCTATGATACAGCAAGACACTCAACACTAACATTAGATTTCTAATATTAGTTTTGTCCTGGAATCAACGCAGGACTCTGTAAGCCTGTTGCTCGCCGCTATAAATCAGCAACCCAGGTGTACTTGTTATGGCCAGCTCACCACTCACCCTGACTGAGTGTACTCCTGCATCACCATGGCAACCCTTTGTACCAGCTGTGCTGTGGGGATTGGCTCATTGTACACCAGGTAGTACTGTTGTGCCATCTTTCTCGCTCGCTTCACCAGCAGGCGGTAGTCTGGACCCATTCCTGTTCACAATGCATCACAGAGTCATGTAAAACATCAAACCAAACATTACCTTTAGGGGAATAAATACTTTAAAAAGAAAGATTTACACAAAACATTTATTACTATTTTAAATAAGATAAGTTATTATGAAGAAAGAATTGTAGGGATAGATAGGAATGACATTTTTATATCGGTAAGAGAATGGAAGGTGAAATGAATCAAAATATCAGGATCGGAACGAGAAATTATAAAAATGATACTTTAGAATAATTCTATATTAAAAATAAATATTGTTTTTAAACTAATATGGTAATACTTGTAAAAGCTTTAACGTTATTAAATATAGGCCTAATACAAATGTACCATAGAAACTTATCAATATAGATAGAAATGTGAGAATAGCATTTTTTTAATTGAAACAAATAGCCAAATTTTGAACAAATATTGAATAATACAAATCAATAATTGATTTTAAAACTTGTGTGAAGAGCTGATAGTGATAGTTTAAATGGGCTGCCTACCTGAGCACTGAGACACGTTGCAGCCGTCCAAAAATTGGCTAGCTATTTCAAAATAGGGTTCACACCACAAAATGAAGGTGAAAGGTAACATGTTCCTATACCAGAGATGGGGGCCTTTTGATGTGTTGGATGCTACCTTTTCACATATTTTGTCAATTATGTTTCTTCATTGTTTATAAACTATGCATCATCTAACTCAGATTGTATTCCTACAATACAATAGAATGAAGTGTTTTATTAATTGTTGAGATGTTTAGTTTGTAGAATTCTATTCTTGAGTGATTTTCTAATCCCTATTACTTGCTGATATATATTTTAAGCATGCCTGGACAGTATCTATTTAGAGTTAAATTTTACATGAACCAAGATCCATTAAGAACAAACTCAAGATGTCACAAGGTTCCCCACCCTATTTTATACCTTACATTTTCAGTTTTATTATGTTAAAATAATTCTTGAAAATGTGGGTATAGTTACTACTATTATCACTGCGTCTTACTACCCATTTGGGTTTTACGCACTTACGCTAATGTGTAATGGTAGAGTGATTGTGAGATGAAATGGAGGACCTACAGTTTAACGTGGAATCCGAACCACTATGGAGGCCTGGCATTCCCCACATTCACAAGTTGTGATTAATACACGTCTTGTCAGATGTGAAGGAAGGGTTTGGCAATCAGATGAATCTGTGCCGGGACCGAGGATTGAACCTTGGACCCCCAGCACATAAGTTTGACACCTTACCCCTAAACCACCAGGTCACCACCCTGGGCATAGTTAATTTGTATTAATAATTGTCACTAAAATATAGAAGGTCTGAGATGAAATTAAATGGTTAGAAATATAAATTTAGTCCTCCTCAAACAAATAGTTATTTAACAGGATCAAACAGAGAATTATAAAATAATGTAATATCATTTTAGTGAATTTGACACTCCAAATCTGCCATTTTCATTGGAAATAGTGTGGTGCGAGTATATTTCCTTCCAGGTAGGTGGAGCTATTTCGTGGTATTTTTATTAGTCAATCAATCAGAATATGGCATGCTGCAAGTGGACTAACTTCATACTGTTTCAGCACCGTGTCTCGGGTAGCAAGACACGGTGCTGTATTGATGATGAGGAAGGTTGGGTTTAAAGGAAGTGTATCCATATTTGCATGGAATAAGAGTAGAAAACCATTTAAGGAAAACCACCCTCGGTACACATGGCCAGGATTCAAGCCCTCAATCGGTCATCTTCAGTCTACTCTATTGCGAGGGTGACAACTTAGACTGTACAGTCATATTATTTTAAATCTTTCTCAATGGATTTTTTTGCAAAAAAAAAAAAAAATCATTTAACTTGTACTTTATTGTGAAACTAATTAGATTTTTAAAAACACTTATAGAGTAAAAAATAGTGAAAGTATTATTAAGATATTATAAACGGTGAGAGTCACTCACCACTGTAAACCATCCCAATGTGATTAGTTATCATGACAACCTTGTGAACGCTATGCTCTTCATACAAAATTGACTTGTGCTTGTTTTCCGTTGCGACGACAATTCCATTTGATGCTACACAAAAGTACAATTCATATATATTTAAAAACATTCAACAGTATTTTACAAATTCTTTTAAAAAAAGGGGGGGAGGAGTGATTATTACTGTCTCATGGAAAACCATGAACATATCTTGAAAAGGTTGCTAAGCATCCAGTCCATTTATTGAAATAGGTGAAAATACTCATCGTCACAAAGACACTTTAGAGGACCTCTGAAACACATTGAAAACAAAAGCTAACAGAGTTATTAACAATAACCTTACATTTTGAGATTAATTAATTCAAAATAAACATGATAATGAAAATATAGCCTAGAAAATTTTCAACTATAAAAAATTATCTAAATTATTTGAGTTTTAAATTTAAGATCAAGGGTACAGGGAACTAAATCTGATATTTTAAAAACAAATTAAGAAATTCTGTATTACTAAGTTTTATTTTTGCTAAACATTTCAAGGGATAGCCAACACAATAATTACCTTATTGAGACTGGAGTATAAAGTGTTTAGAAAAAACAATAAAATAAACACAAAAACATTTTTAAGGACAAGCTTTCACTGTCACAGACACCTCCTTAAGGTTGGACTGCAAGGATGACTGTCAACAGCTGATTGTTTTTCAAACTGAACCAGTCCAACCAAGAGCCCCCTCATTTTAACCATGATTTAACCTAGTGTTCATTATATTCCAAATAAGTTTATTTTTGTGAATTTGAATTATTGAAAGTTGTTTAATCTCATCAGATAAAGTGCAGTAATAAATTACCCCTTTCCACTGCCCTGATTTGGTGTGACAAATAATTATTTTGACTAGGACATAATGTTTTAAGGTGTAAGCAGATAATGAGTCAAGAAAGCCATGAAATTAAAATTTGGTAAATTATAAGTTCACTAGCCCCTAGAAAGAATAATATTAGGGTCAAGTAGGACAGTTATCATGATGGCAAATAATCTTATTTGTTTAAGTTATCAGGGTTTGTGTTCAAAAATATAATACAAATTTCAGTTTAAAAGTAATGATAAACAATTAGTGTATCATGTTTGCCCTCTTAAAAAGGCAAATGTGGTACAATCCTTACCATATAGGCCATAGCTAGTAGACTGAAACACTGGGGTTACATTGATACAGGTAGTTACAGTCGATTTGCGAGTGGACTGGTGTTAGCTGACCGCTAGAAGATTTTTGTCGCAAACATTGTGGAAATAAATATTATTTTCTAAGTAACCTAGTACTAGATTAAATCAAAAGTATTACTGAACACTTCTTAAAATAAAGGATGATTCACTCGGGACCAAACACTTATTATGGGGAATATAAGATATGTGGAAAATTAGATGATCGTGGGCAGTGAGCACTTTCAGTATGCTCTAAGAGAACGTCCTACTGGTCATGAGCCAAGGTATGTTTTACATTATTCAAATGTGACTTTGCCATCAAAAGTTGTTTGAAAAATAGGTATTCAGTCCCAAGTGAATTACCCTGTACTTCCCTAAGGATTACTGTATAGTGGGTTTTTCGTAACTGGTTGAAAGAACAAAATATATTAATAATTCGAGGTTGTGGCGCTTTATACTTTGTGACCACTGGGACAGCTATTGTGTGTTATTATAGATTGTTTTGTAAGTGTTGTTTCAGATAAACAATAAGAAAAAATTCAAGATATGTTTTTATGTTCCAAAAGAAGACTCTCTTTCACAATGTGTGTTGAAGCCCACAACTAATATATAGTGTAATATGTTTCAATCTTCAAATGAGTATGGAAAACGGTGAAAAAGAGCAAAACAGCAACTTTTGTTTATTTTAAAAGATAGCAGGTAGCAACACTTCGACCCTGCCTCAGCTTGCCATAAAATATTCTGCTTATCTGTGTTGTATCTACAATTATTGTTGCAGTCAAAACAATGAATTGAATTATATATATATGTATATATTTGAAATTATCAACTCACTCACATTAATAAAATTAATGAGTAGAGTTAAATAGACTTTTAAAAAAATTGAAATAACAACATTGGGTAATACAAAATGGGTGACCTGGCGGTCTAGGGGTAAGGTGTCAGACTTCTATGCTGGCGGCCGGGGTTCAATCCTCGATCCCGGCAAAGATTTATCTGATTTCCAAACCCTTCCTTCACCTCTGACAAGACATCTTGTGAGTGTGGGGAATGCCAGGCCTCCACCGTGGTTCGGATTCCACGTTAAACTGTAGGTCCTTCATTTCATCTCACAATCACCCTACCATTACACATTAGCGTAAGTGCATATAACCCGAACGGGTAGTAAGACTCGATGCTAATAATAATACTAATACAAAATGAGATAGAATCAAACTGTCTGGGTATTAAAGGAAAAGGTGTTATATATGATTAAAAATGATTTAATTTTATCACATTTAAATTCATCATGGATTAAACAATATATTTTTATCCATACACACTATAAATATGCCATTGTGTGTACCTACACTTCATCGTTGTTGAGGTATACTAAATTTCAGCCTCATACATTAACTAGTTTAACTTAACTGGTATCTACGTAAAAAACCTAAAATAGCAAGTTTGACACACCAACACTTGTGAGCTATAATGATTTTAAATCATTGAGTCACTGTTTATAGCATATAACTATATACTTGTTAAAATACTACAATCAAATTTTTATTGGCGTATGGCCTTAAATATGACTAACCTCGCCATCCAGTATCATCACAACAAAATCGTTAGGACACTTCTAACAAGAACATACATATGATTTAAATAAATGGCCTAAAGTCGTTTGACCTAAAGTCATTTGGCCTGTACACTGTTACCCATCCATACTCAACACAGAGGACTTTTGTTTTCATTCAAGTTTTACATCGTTTTTGTGGGGATTTAACTTTCCCACAGCATATTCTTTAAATTGAAAAATGACCCCTAAACAAAGGAATCAAACTCGGTACCTCTGGCTTAGTTCGCCAATACTCTTACTACTAAGCTACAAGGTTGTAGAGGAGGGAGGGGTCAAAACCCCCGCGAAATTTTATGAATAAAATATATGGCTTTATTTATGGTTCAGACAATATCAAAATTAAGATACAAATACAAATTAGGGGCTGTGTTACCATAAAAATCACTTTAGAGAGCTTCCAGAGGTGTTAAATATTTAGAAATTTTTCCTGGCCCTTATGGCAGCTTAGGGGGTTATTTTACCATGAAAAAAACACTTACAGAGCTTCAACAAGTGTTTTAATATTTAGAAATTTTCCAAGCCTTCGGCAGCTAGGGGGTTATTTTACCATAAAAAATAACTTGAGAGAGCTTTTAGAACTGTTTATTATTCATAAATTTTTCTAGCTTCCAGCAATTGGGGATGTGCCCACCAAGAACTGGCCACAGCCTTGCTAAGCTATTAAGGAATTGTACTGTGGCCAGGGTCACTCTTCACTCATATTTTAAGGCAGCCTGGTGGGGTGGATAGTGAGGACAGTTTATTGAGGATAAAGTTTCTCAGAATAGTGCTAGGAACGTTAGAAGAAACGTGCACGGTGTTATATGATATTGAGGCGCTGATTACTTCTCATCCATCGACATGTGTCAAAAGATTCTGAGGATTTAATGCCAATGAATCAAGCCATGATTTTATAGTTAATTTGACGAGTGGGAGTGACTTTCTCTAACTTGCAGAAGAGAGTAAAGTATTAACAGATACTACAAAATGACCTGCATCATTGATTTGAAGTGGAATACCAAGAGATCAATTGGTTGAATATGCAAATAAGGTAGATAATCAAGAGATAGAAATTGGTGAAGTAGTGCTTGTTTGCAATGACAATGTTAAAAGACTTGATTGGCCCATAGTGATAGTGAAGGAGTTGATTCCTGGTCCGGATGGAGCATTACATCTAGTAAGTCTCGAGACTGCCTCAAGATAACTTTTGAGCTTGTTCAAAGTGTTTATTCCCTGGAGGTGTCCTTAGAAGACTGCAATAGAAAAACATTCTGATGGTCAACACACTATCACAACAGGTGGGTAAGTCTACCCAGTAAACTATTATTGTAAGCTATTATGTCTTGAGTTGTACTGAAAGGTGAACTCAAGGTAGGAGGAAGTTGGAATTGACACTCATTTATTTTGTCAGAGCTTTGAGGTAATATTATGAATTTGTTTTTGATTATTGTTGTTAAATAATTTTCTGAAATGAAATAAGTTAAGGGGACTAGGTAGGCGAGAAATTGCCACACTGACGTTAAGCTCTAATGCAATATTTAATCCTATGATGCATTATTTCAAAATATAGTTCAAGCCAAAATAAAGTCGAAAGATATCAACAGGGCTCTTTTCCTTAACAATCCTATTTTATGAGTTTTATTATTACAAATAAATGTGTGGAAATGTGGACATTAGCTCATATTTAATGACTTTTTAAGCATCTTTGCAGCTGGATTAAATAGTAAAGCTATTATATTTGATAGTTATGGTTGTAACTGCATTTAAATATCATATTCTTTAAATTTAAAGGTTACACCCGAATAGAGAAATCGAACCTCAGAACTTTGACTTAGTACACCAATGCTCTAACCACTGAGCTATCCAGTAATCATATTGTTCCCAGGGTCATTCTTCACTCATATTTTAAGGCAGAGTCGATCATGGATGAACGTGTCAGATACTTATGAGTTATCAATTAAGATCATATGCTATCAGATAACCTAACCACCTTCGACTCGGTAAGGCTTTATGCTGCCAACTGTTCAATGACAAATGTACGAATTCGCATATCATAATGGATAGATTAGCAAAGCGGAGCTGTACGAGACTAGCCTTGATGAAAAATGGCTCTAGATTTAGCCTTTCTCTGACAAAGAAATCAATTTTTTGATAGGTTCACAATAGTAAATATTAAGATATTTGAGAACTACCAGAGAACCCTTTTTAACATAATATAAGAATTTTCTTTCCCCTCTTTCTTATTGACATGACAATGTGTTGTAGGTGTAGGGTGAAAGGGAATATAAGCTTGGGAAAGAATAAAGAGGCAGTTCCAGAAAACACCACAGATCATTGTATTGTAAACGTGTGGCCCAAAAGGAAATTATACTTTCTCGCTGAACAAGGCAGACACCTTAATGCAATCATCATAAGAATTCTAAATTGTTTATCTTCACTCATAACTAGTGATAGTATTTGGTAGGTTTTAGAGCGTTATATGATCATCTACATTTTAACGGAATAACAGAGATAGATTAGATAGAACTAGCCCAAGATTGGGATAGATGACATACTTTTGAAAGTGCGGCAATGAACTTTAATTACTAATGCCATAGAATAAACAAGTTAGTACTTTTTTTATAGGTGCATAACATTGTTTCAACTGTATTATATGAGTTGTTGCGTGTAAGAAGGGCGAACTCAACATTAGACTTTTTTCCTCTCCATTGTGTTCAGAAACACCTGCAGTACATGCTCATAGTTCTAATTTGTGGGGTTCGTCCTCCTTTCCTTCTTTACTCCTCAAAATATGGCTTTAAGTAAACATGTCACATTCGAGCGTTCAACATGCGGGAAATAAGGGCAAATTCACAGCCCCCTCCTCAACAATGAAGGTACCGCTCCCTCTTCAGGTCACCATTGAAGGTCACAAGCGAAGAGAATGCTCTTTGTCACGCGTAAGTTATGCTCTCAGCTCATGTAAAGCTTGTGTTTTTCTATGTATTGTATAAAGTGTGATGGTGAGTGTAGTTTAGGATTATGCTCGTATTTTTGTAGCTCATGTTATGTTGGCGAACTGTGCTGCTGTGGGTGCTTTGATAAGGTAGGCCTACCTAAATTTTATTATTAATATTTAGCATCGGGTCTTACTACCAGTTTGGGTTATACTCTAAGTACTAATTACGCTAATGGATTGGGAATTGGGAAGGTTGAATTAGAGGAAGTGAACCCGCATTTGCGAGGAGGAAGAGTGAAAAACCATTTAGGAAAAACCACCCCCAGTTCACCCGACCGAGATTCGAACCTCGATCTTCCCGTCCTCAGCGGTCGAGCTCAACACAACTAGCGTGTTAGCCAACTACGCCACCGATAGGCCTACCTAAAGTTCAAAGTATTGTTATTGCATTTTGGCAGGTGGGAAATTACAACCTACAAAAGCTTATTTGAAAAAAAAAAAAAGAAAAAAATGAGTAAAATCTGAAGGAGCAGTATTTGAGTTCAATGAAAACTACAAACAAAGTTTTTACATCGACAAAGCTTACAATTTAGACGTCAAACTTCCCATGAAACTTCAAAAGGGGAAAAAACTCTACTCACAATGACCAGACATTTAACTTTGGAAACCAAGAGTTTTAAACCCAACTTTATAATTCTCCTGTTGTTGTGGCTCTTGCAAAATTTAAAGACATCAGAGATCTGCTGCGTTATATCACTTTGCCTTGGCGTACATACTTTGCAGGCATTTTGGAAGCACAACACCTTGCAACAACTTCACAAAACTCCTGACGATGACAACCAAGTTGATTATGATGTTTAAATAGTTTTATGTTATTATTCTTTTCACAGACAGTTGTCTGTACAGTATTCTAGTATTCGAAGGTTCTAGTATTGAGTATTATTTATTTTTCATTAAATTTGTTTTTTACTAATTCTTTTTGCCATCCCTACACTGACAAATTAGAGATAGGATGGGAAGGGGGTGAGGGGATGTATTTCGACTCTGGACAATTACATAGGTATATTATATTATTGCTCCTAAAATGAATACAATGAGACACAAGGACATTTTTTTTAGTTCGCCCAGCCCAAAAAAGTTTTAAAACGATTTTTATCAAAATATGCTTTTTTTTTAGTTCACCCTTCTCATATTTGCTCTAATTCATCCCCCCCCCCCCCCATCTATTTGTCCACAGTATTCTCAGATTATTACATTTAAAAACGTAAAGCCTGAACTAGTGGGAATATGAACATTGGTCTAAATCTTGATTAGTTTGTTAAACAAACAACTAAATAGTTCCCCACTCCCCACCACATAGATATATGTACTGGTGTATTTCCTCTATTATATACCTTCTTCATCTCTATCTCATTTGTGCGAATATGCTGATAGACCGAACAGATAATAAGATATGCATGTTAAGAAATTTTAAAAAAAACATCAAAATCATTATTGTTGTGATTTAAATAAGTACATAGATCTTCATTTTTTTCATAGCCCTTTATGAGCATCATAAGTGTTCTATGAATTACAGCTTATGAATATTAGTTATGGACATATTAAAAAAATAATAACTAAGTAACACACTTAGAAACAGTTTTGTTGAAAGTAAAGCTACAATCTTGGCATGTTGAGACGTCCTAGTCTGAATTAGGGAAATTTTTTTGAGACGTTGGATATCAAAAAGGATCTTGTAAAAAAAATAATTCAATACCACATCTCTATGGCTGTGACTAAAGTTATGCGCCTTCCTTCACAAACCATGCTTAACTTAATAAAGATATTGTGTGTTCATTTCACTGGTACACAACAATACAGTTTATCAGGTTTATATTAATTAACACAAAAGTCCCTGTGTTTCCTAGAGGGAATTCTCATTTTACTAGAAAAATTAGATTTTTACATATTAACGGTTAAAAATTTACTAATATGAAGTCATTAAAGAAAGAATGGCATCAAAAGGCTAATTTAAATTAAACATTAATAAGAATTTAAAGGGCAAAGCCTACACTTACCAGAAAACTGTAGACCCCAAAGTTTACAATTTAAAAAAATAACAAAACAAATAATTAAGGAATGTTCAGGGTACATCAGTCCCCTTCTTGAGCAGAAGATAGTAACCTGGAAAATTTCCTAATATTTTGCTAATCGTCAACTTTGAGGCCTAAAGTTTTCTGGTAAGTGTATAGGCCTTGCAATTCTATTTTTGTTCATGGTTTAATTTAATAAGAAGTCATGTATTGGTGTATAACAGCGGTTCTCAAACTGGGGTACAAGGGAAAGTAACAAGGGAGTAATGGAAAACCCTAATTGTTGGCAGTTACCATTATCTGGTTATTTCCACCCCTCTTTTTCCCGTATTTGCTCTCGGATGGAGACCAATTTCTGAGTATTTTCAACCCTACATTGACACCTTCTACATTAGCAGTTTATGATGCCTTTCTTAACAAAATATCTCTGTGAGAGTGGTTTTTCATCCATGGTGTACTTAAAAATATAAGTACTGCAGTAAGCTTGAAAGTTTCAACTGAACAACCAGACATCAAAAAGTTGTGTCAAGCCATGTAACCACACCCTTTTCACTGAAAAACTTTGGGATTCATAATATTTCAGCTCTAGAATTGCAATTAAAAATTTTGATTTGAAAATATTGTGTTTAGGTTTACTTTTTTTCTTTATTTTTGAACGGATTTGTGAAGAAAATGTATAAAACTTTTCTACAGACTTTTTACAGTAAAATTATGTGTTAAGGCTATAATAGTAGGATTTTCTATAAATAGCTTTGTCACATTTGAAATATTTTGACTACTGATATGTTCCCCCAATAGATTATAAATAGCTCAATATGTTAACCTGAGGTCATATTTTTTAAAGCCTGTCAATTGGAGATGTTTTAACCTTGGGGGTACATTAAACTTTTAGTCGTGGCCAAGGGGTACAATCTAAAGAGAGTTTGAGAGCTGCTGGTGTATAAAATAAGATGATTTGAGCTTGAAAGGGACTCAACTCAATGTTTCAAGATGATGTGGGGGTTGATAAGTAATGTGTTTGAATCAATGTTTTACATACATGTTTATTTCAAACTTACACTCAAGGCAAACAACTGGTATAATAAGGAAAGAGAAAGCAATAAGATCACTAGATACAGTTGGGATGGGGAGCTAAGACTACTTTTTAAGGGGTGAAGAAATGAAAAGGCAGACTATAAACATCATGGTAATACCAAGTGTGTCCTTAGATCGTGACCATAAGTTGTTGGTGACAGACACAAAGGGATGGGAACGTAGGAGAAAGATAATGGTAAGAAAGAAAGAAGAATAAGGTTGTGGAAGCTAAAAAATTGAGAGGATAGAGAGCTGTACCTAAGAGAGGCAAGAAGCTTAATGACCAAGTATAAGTAGCTAAGTGTAGAGGTGTAAGCTAAATTTGATGGGAGCTGCAAAGGAGATATGTGAGAGGACAAGTAGGAAGAGGAAGGAGACACCTTGGTGGAACAAAAGGTTGAAGGAAGCAATAGAGGAGAAGAATAAATCATTCAGAAGGAGTTTTAAGAATAGTAATGAGGAAAAAGAGGAGGAATATAGGGGGAAGAGAAAAGGCATGAAGCGAGTGGTATGAGAAGTCAGGACAATTGAATGCAAAAATGGCAGAAATGCTGGAACGTGATGTGGAAGTAAGGTGTTATTTAATCAGGTAAGGAACAGGAGGAATGAGAAAAGACAAGAAGTTGGAATGATGGATGAAGAAAGAAGAACATTGAAACAGGATATGAAGAAAAAGAACCATGGGTGAAAGCAGGAATAAAAAGCAGAAGAGGATAAAAGAGGTCCCACATGAAATTATACATCTTGAGAGTAAGAGGTAATGGAGTGTAATTCCGAGAGGCCTTGGTCTAATCGTTGATTTTCATAGACTTTTAGTTTTTTCGTAGACTCGCCACTACTGCAAGGTCTATCACTATCAACCACACTAGGGGAAATACTATCGCTATTTACGACTATTAGTTTTTCCTGATCAAATAATTTACGTTTTACAAAACTTGCAATACTCCCTTGATCCTTTTTTCTTTGGGATTTTTATTAGACACATGATACCCGAGTTTATCATGTCTGCCACGCCATTCACAATAAGCACAGTTGACGTCTTGTTCGCTCTTAAAAGTCGACATAATAAACATTTGTTTCACTAAACCATCTAATTAATTTTGTTATAAACATTTATCTAATGTACAATGTACAAACCTTAATAGGTCCACTAAAAACAACAATTTCATGGCTACACAATTATTACAATACGCATGTCACGCGTTTAAATAAGCTGTGTGCACATCGCTGTGTAATTAGGCCGTGATATAATTGGTGACTGAAGTCAAACTAAAGAAAACATCCCTCACCCTTCCCTACCCTCCACCACCTGCCCACCATAGCTCCCAAACACCCGTGGTAGGGTAGGTGACTGATGACTGCCATTAGCCAGGTTGAATTATTAGATTTTTCCGCTACCCCTTATCTCAGCCTCTGACCCATTATCTTAGTCCCTAGACACGGCAAATTTTTGTGCTTACATCGACACTGCCCCACTTTGGCATATACTGATAGTGTCAGGTGCTGAGTGTCATCGGCCTTAGTTTTTCATACAAATGAAACTAATATATCAGGGCCAGAATGTACTAAAAACGTCAACAAAATTGTTGGACTTTTCCCTGTCCCAAATTTCCCCAGGACTGCTTTAATTTCCTCTGTACCTCGTTTGCGCATTCGGAAATATTCTGCACTCCTGACAGGTAAGCCTAATGGTATCAATGAACAATTAATAACAATATGTAATGCACACAAGGAAATGGGAAGGTTGCCATTTCTGGGAGACAACTAAAATTTTTATAAGGTAGGTATTCCCTTCAGCCTATATAATATATTCAATGTTTTGAGTGCCATGGTTTTTTGAGATTTTTTTTATGAAAATATTAAGTTCTGTGTAAATATTGGATCTCTGAACATATTTTATTATTATTATTATTATTTAGCACTGCGTCTTACTACCCGTTCGGGTTATACGCTTAAGTACTAATTACGCTAATGAATTAGGAATTTGGAATGTTGAATTAAAGGAAGTGAACCCGCATTTGCGTGGAGGGAGAGTGGAAAACCATTTAGGAAAAACCACCCCAGTTCACCCGACCGAGATTCGAACCTAGATCTCCCCGTCCTCAGCAGTCGGGCTCAACACGACTAGCACGTTAGCCAACTACGCCACAAAGGCAGGTCTCTGAACATATTTTGCACCAATAATAATAAAGAGGACGAAACAAGGAAAGGCACCGGATATGGACTAAATTAGTGTAGAAATAATAAAAGTTACAGGTGAAGTAGGTATACAATGGTTATAAAGGATGCTGAGAGTGATTTGGAAAGAGAACAAGGCACTGGAAGAAGGGAGTTACAATACCTATTTTGAAGAAAGGCGACAGGCAAAGGTGTAAGGCATTATAGGGGGTTAACGCTGATGCACCAATGTACAAAAATATAAAGATAATATTGAAAAAGCGAATAAGAAATAAAATGATAGGAAAGTGGTAAGAGGAAGAACATGGATTTAGAGAACCAAGGTCTACAAAAGAATTTATCTTTGCCATATGAAATCTGATGAGAAGAAGGTATTAGTTTGGGAAAGATTTGGTAATGCTATCTATAGATATGGAGAAGGATAGAAATAAAGTTTGAAAAGTGATGGAGGAGTCCATAGTGGAAAGAGGAGTTGTAATGAAAGTGAAAAGCATTTATGAGGATAAGCAGGAGTTGTGTTAAGACAGAGTTGGAGGATGGAGTGGTTTCAATTTTTTTTTTTAATTGAGTGAAGCTGGGGAGTGCCTTCTCACTACTAATATTTGTAATGGTAATGGAAATGGTCAAAAACAAAGTGGCAGGAAAACTTGGGAGGAAAGAATGAAAGCCATGATGTTTGCTGATGACTTGATGGTATGGGGGGAGAAGGAAAAGGAAGTACAGGAACAGCTACAGGAATGGAATGGGGAAGGGAAAGAGTGTGGGATGAAATTCAGCATGGTGAAATGTTGGTAATGACAGGGAAGAGGATAAGGCTTAGTAAAGTTATAAAGATGAATGTGGTGTAGTAGAGTAGAGTAGAGCTAAGAAAAGTACAGGATATATTATTATTATTAGCACCGCGTCTTACTACCCATTCGGGTTATACACGCTTTGCTAATGTGTAATGGTAGGCTGATTGTGAGATGAAATGGAGGACCTACAGTTTAACGTGGAATCCGAACCACGGTGGAGGCCTGGCATTCCCCACATTCACAAGATGTGATTAATACACATCTTGTCAGAGGTGAAGGAAGGGTTTGGAAAATCAGATAATTCTTTGCCGGGACTGAGGATTGAACCCCGGCCGCCAGCACAGAAGTCTGACACCTTAACCCTAGACCACCAGGTCACCTTACAGGATATAAAATATCTTGGAAGTGTGATTGAGGCGGAAGGTGGAAATAGAGAGGAAAGCAGAGAAAATTGTTCTATAGGTGTGAAGAGACCTGCAATGGAGAAGATAAGTGCCAGTGATGTGTAAGAAAGTGTTGTACAGTGCTTACTTTGTACACATTGCTGCATATGCAGCAGAAATATGGACATTGAATGTAACAGTGACTAGGAAAGTGGAAGCTATGGGAATGAAGTTTGTGAGGAGCACATTAGCTGTCACAAGGAGAAACAAGATCAGGAAAAAAGTTATCCGGGAAAGAGTGGGAGTACAGAAAGTAGGTCTACATGAGATAGTAGAGGAAGCAAGACTAAGAAAGAATGGGCATGTAATCAAGACGGGGGAAGAGAGTAATACCAAAGAAAATTTTGTAAATTAAGTATGCAGAAAAAAAATACATGGGAAGAGTATATAAATAAAGTGTGCAAGTGAGAGGAGAAGAATGGAAGCAACTAAAGGAGGGAAAATGGTGGAAGGATAGAGGAAGATGAAGGTATTTTACTTAAACTGGCCCAAACATAGGCTGGAAACAGATTATTATGATGACTCGGGTAACACAAATTCATCAATATGCCAACATTTGTATCAATTTTGGTGGAATCCCTTTCATTTTCCCAATTTTTCAAGTGAATGGGAACCCTGTTTATTTGGTGGTGCTGTTTTGTGAAGCTCCATGATTGTGACCAAATACCCACCTTTGATGCCAACAGATGGTGCCCCTGCTGCAACAGCTGCAAGTGCATATTCAATCTGCACCAACTTCCCAGAGGGACTATAACATCAAACAAAATAAATTAATATTAATTCTAAGGTGTTTTTTCCAATAATATTTAAAAGTATGTGGAGTCAAAAAGTTGTAGAGCTTAACTGTGGATCTCAACAACTATTTCCAACCTGCGGCTGGATGTTTGGTAGAATGCCTCCAATTTACGGGATCCTTCCACCTTTCTCCTTTAATCGATACCATTCTTTTCTCACTTGCACACTTTCTGTAATCTGATCTTCCCATTGCTTCCTTGGTCTCCCTTGCAGACTTTTTCCTACTTCATCTCCACCATTTGTAGCATTGGGCTACAAGAATTGAAGATAAACTTGTTTCTTAACCCATTGCACCACTTGCAGCGCTGATGCAGAACACCAATGCGAGAAAATATCAATTACAACTACGCGCACCTGTGTCCTGAATTAGACTGACCACCAGTGTTGTTATGTAGTAGTGACAAAAAAACTTGAGATGCAAAGATCTCTAGCGGCAAAGACACTTTACTCGTCTATGTTCTAGGATAATCTCAAGTTCTAAGAAACTGTTTTGGAGCTATGGTGTCATGCGTGTATTGTTCCCGAGTGTTCCATATGTTGTCCCCCTCCCTTTTTCCCGTCATCCATTTTCTCTGTGTTGTGTTGTATATATAGTGGCGGCAGGACATCTTGTTGTCACTCTTGGACTTGATTATATTTGTTGAAGGAGAAGCCCCGGCTTCAGATTGTTAAAATGTAAGGTCTAAATTATATTTGGCAATTTTAGTATATTTTCCTTTATTTAAAATTTTTGTTACATATTTCAAAATTCTCTTTCGGCCATTTCTTAAATGCTTTAAATAAAAATAAGATGTTTTTTATTTTCTACATGGTTAATTTTGTAAATTAGTCATGTCACTAATATCGATTGTTGAGATAATGTCGATTTAATTACTTGCTCTAGGAGGGATCATCATTGAACTTAGGATATTATCGATATCTTTAACTTTGTGAAATAATGTCAATATTGAGTTCTATTAGTTACATATTTGTTATTTTGACCTTTTGTAAATATTTGGAACTTATTAATGGGTTTAAATTTACATGATGTGTAGAATTATCTTATTTTACTATTAAATCATTAAGCTTCAACGTTTGGTTAGTTAATTGTTTTTTGAGAAGTTCTATGGAATATTTTGTTATTAATGAGATTGTTTAGCGTTAACCGCATATGGAATAGGGAAATTGTTCCGAGATTATTAAGATATTTTTGGATTAATTCTTATGTTTTATAAGAAATGTATTTTGCTAGTTAACTAATGAGGATCAAATGAATAGGATTTTTATTCCGTAATGAAACTTTACTAATGGAAGTCTTGACGTTATGATAAGGTTGTGGTTGAGCTGAAGCCACATTTGATTATGTTGTTGTTCTTTAATGCTGGCGCTCAAAATAATTAATTGATGTTTTTCTTTTAAAGCTTTGCATGTGTCATAATGTGGGAATAGTAGCTTGTCGAAAGCTTCTTGTATATTTCAAAGATTATCTCCATATAATATATTATTATATATTTTCATATGATATTAACTTCTTGATGAATAAATATCAACTTAAAACTAGTTCATCCAGTTATTAGTCTAATGGTTCACCATACCCATAGGTAGTGTATTTTTACATGTATTTTCTTTTTACTGTAATTTTGGGATATATACCTGTTTGTTAATGAGCTCTACGAGGTTGAACATCCATTTATTTACTTCCGCAACAAGTGTGGGTTGCGAGATCTGAGTTTCGAATGTTTGATCTCAGGCATTCAAAGGACAGAACTCCAAGACCTCACTCCTATTGCCTCTTTTTTTGCCCCCTTGTTATTCATTGTTTTTTGGACCTTCTGTTTATTCCTTATTTTAGTTAAGGAGGGTTCACATTCTCTCATTTCCACTCCTCATTACATGACTATAGACCTACCATCTCAGTCTTGCTTCTTCTACTGTCACATGCATTCCTGTACTTCCACTCTTTCCCAGATAACTTCAATCCCAATCTTGTTTCTACTTGTGACAGCTAACTTGCTCTTCACAAACTTTATTCCCATGGCCTTCACTTTCCTAGTCTTTCTTACATACAATGTTCATGTTTTTGCTGCACATGTGACTATGGGTTCAAAGTATGTCCTATTAAGGATGCCCTTACACTTCAAGGGCTCTTCTCTTCCCGGTCGGGAATACTGAGGTTTGATTTTTCCTAAAATAGTTTTCCACTCTCCCTCCACACCAAGGCAAGTAGAGATCCTCTAGATTCAACCTTCCTCATACTTAACTCATTAGCGTAATTAGTAGGCCTACATGATGTGGTGCAAAAAAACTTTAGTAATAGGAGTATTTTTACCTTTTTTTTATAAAAGAAAGTGAAACCATTCCCTAACCACTATTTTAAATGATTTAGACTGTTTGTCTGTGCAAGATAATAATGTAACAATACATGTGTGGCATAAATCTACTTTGAAAATAATGTATAATTTTTAAAATTGGGTCATAAAAAATTAAATACTATGTTGTATGCAGATAGTAAAGTATAAGTGAAGAAATTTTAAAAAACAGAAATATAAGTGTAAGCTTGGTAGGCCCCTATAGCCTATATGTAATTTACTTAGCATATCTAAATCTTGTCAGAGAGAAATTATTATTGTTAAGATTCCATTATTGCAATGCAATAAAATGAACACACTAAAACTCAAAGATACTCTATGGCTGTATCCGAATAGTCAAGTACACTTGACTTGATGCAGACTTGATGACTTTACACTTAACATGCACTTGAGAGCACTTGAGAAAAGACTCTAACAGACTATTTGAACAGCGAAATATCCTATTCACACCCTTGAGTTCGCAGTGCTGCTTCCCACCAATGATCTTAGAAACTATTTTAAAGGCCATCTATTAGCCTAAGTTAAGTTAACGTTAAGTTGATCGTGATCCCGGCATTATGTGTGATCACGATTCACTTAACTTAATGTAACAACTCGAGCCAAACATATGCATTCTCGAGTATGATCTGTGGTTTTGTACTATTTGTAAAGTGATGATCCGTGATTGTTTACATTTTTCAATCAATATAATAGATATCTATTACTAAACTTTTTTGATAAATTTAGTTCTCTATTTTAGTTTAATCATTTTGTTTCAATGTCTGATCACTAGAACTTACGCTAAAGAGTAAACATTGGTCATAATACCAACAAATGAATTACTAAATAGCGCTGTTGATGTCACTCGCATAATGATTGGCTGGCTAGATAACGTGATACCCTTCATGTAACGTAAAGTAAAGTAAAAGATATCCCAAGACATCTCTTAGGTTAAGTTAACTGCAAGTCAACGTTAAGTTAAGTTAAGTGCATCGTGATCGCTTCCATTTAAACACACGAGGAGGTCCTTTACAGTTAAGTTACGTTAAGTTAACGTTAAGTTTATCGTGATCCCAGCATTAAGTTAACTTTAAGTGAATGTTACATTAAGTTAATGTTAAGTTGATCGTGATCTCGGCATAAAGTAAAAGACCTCCTAAGACATATTTTTATATTAAGTTAAGTGCATAGTGATCGCTTTCATTTAAACACATGAGGTCCTTTACATTAACTTAACGTAACTTAACATAACTTAACGTTAAGTTGATCGTGATCCCGGTATAACATGCTGTCGCCCTTGGGCTCAAGGGCGTGTGAGGGGGTGTATTAGCACATTTCGTAACTATTCGGACAGATCTGCACTTGGATCACGTGATTGCTAATGCAAATATCGAGTGAACGTCAAGGGTCGACGGCACGTGAAGTAGACTATCGGATACAACCTATGTCTTAAATTTTGCGTAGGTATTTTTTTTAAATTTAACTTAAGAGTTTGCAGACAATTTTTCAAAGTTATTACACCGCAAAATAATTGGTTTTCAATAGGGCCTACCACTTAAGCACATTAGGACGACATAAAGAATAGATAACTACAAAACCTAGATATAATGAGAAAAGATTTAAATAAAGACAATTCATAAAACTGGGTTGAGATATATAATATATATGGTATTTTACATTTACTCACCTAAATGTCGTCAAAGAGAAACTATACCTCTCAGATGCCATGATTACGAAGCATATAACACTGATCAGGATAACACGAAAGATCTGTTAAGTCCATGTTAAAATGTTTGTATGGAGTTTTCCGCATTTGTGCTACTATCTAGACAAATATGTGAGCACTTTTGTTGTATTAAATAGCGGTCTCGGTGGCTCAGTAGGTATTTTAATTGCGTAGCACTACTATTATTACTATTATTTTGATTTTATTTTTACTATTAGTTGTTCTGCTAATCCATTTCACTTGAACAATTTTTTTTAAATATTTTTAAGACCAAATGAATTTAAATAAATATTGGTTTCTACAAAAATTATTTACATTGGGTCAATATTAAGTTTTTTTTAATAAAATCTGTTCAAGTGAAAATGGTTGGCACAATATAGTTCTTTAACCATTTCTAGAAAAACTAGAATCAACACATCAAGTTTAAATTAATGTTTAAGGAAATATAATTAAAAAGCAAACTAAGTTTAAAATAATCTATATTTATTTAAAAATTTAAACTTACACATTTTTTCACAAAGTACACAATATTTTTCAAATACAAATAAGTGTACATGTCTTAATATAAAAAAAAATAACCCCAATTAAAATCACCATCTATGTTTATTTATTTGGCATGAACATAATATTAACATGAAGAAAATCAATCAAGTAATATTATTATTATTAGCACCGCGTCTTACTTCTCGTTCGGGTTATACGTAAGGGTGATTGTGAGATGAAATGGAGGACCTACAGTTTAACGTGGAATCCTGACATTCCACACATTCACAAGTTGTGATTAATACAAGTCTTGTCAGACAGAGGTGAAGGAAGAGTTTGGTAATCAGATAAATCTGTGCCGGGACCAAGGATTGAACCCCAGACCCCCAACACAGAAGTCCTACACCTTACCCCTAGACCACCAGGTCACCGATAATCAAGTAATAAAACAACTGTTAACCATTTTGTTTTGTTTAATTAGCGATAGAATAGTTGTTTCCAACCAATTGCTCACTCACTTGTTTCAGGGCTGGGGAGGTGGGGGTTGAAATCTCTGTTGAGTTAAATTATTTAAAGAGGTTACAATGGCGTTAGAAAAGGTGTAAAATTCAAAGAGAAATTAACAATTATAAAACCTAATTTACTGCAGTTAAAACAAGTAGGCTATCGACAGGTGTGCAGTCTTTATTGTATGCTCGTTTGGGTCGCCGGTGATGAGGTCGGGATTCAAATACCAGTCTGGTAAACTAGCTGTAAATTTTCTTAAGCATTTCTACCCTCCCCCTCCATGCAAAAAAGGGTATATTTAAACTAAATTATACCTCCCCCACCAATGTAATAAAATGAGCAAAGCCTTGAAGGGTAGAAGACCGTTAAAAAAGACATTAAGACAAAGTTAATTTGAACACTTCTATGTTATCAAGGAATCACAAG
Organism: Timema cristinae; assembly: GCA_039000515.1. NCBI lineage: Eukaryota > Metazoa > Arthropoda > Insecta > Phasmatodea > Timematidae > Timema > Timema cristinae. The sequence goes on from JBCFYV010000012.1 coordinate 7,715,481, forward strand.
GATATCATGGACAAAAAATGAGGTCAAACCTTGAAAACATTCGGAAACCAATAAAAATAAATGATACGGAACCCCGCAGTATCTCTTTACAACTAAAACTCATAAAATTGTATCAATAGACTATATTCGCCAATATCTCAGAAACTGTTGGTTTTAGAAAATGTCAAATTAAAGTTTTTTATTTTTAATAGTATTACAATTTTGCAATGATAAGTTATTTAGTATCTCAAATAGTTGCAGAAATACGGAAATTAACGCTTCTGTTAAAAAGTTTTCATGGGAAAATGAAAATAGCCAGTTTTTTCCTCCTTCAGTAAACTACCCTTAATTTTAGGGGTAGATATCCAAATCCAAAAACCTCTCAGGTCAACCCTATGAAAACCCTAGATACCAAGTTTTTAGCTCGATCAGTAAAATAGTTTAGGGTCTAGTTGGAGGTACAGACAGACCGACTGAAATTCAAAATCATTTTTTCAGATCCAGGGAGTTATGAAACGTCAAGATTCATCAAAATCTTGAGTTCGATTTTTTTTTATGATCACCATATTTTCTCTACCTGTAAGATAGCGAGAAAGTAAAAAGAGAGTATCAATCCTCTAATCTTCAAATACAAGTGAGTTAGATGTCTATTTTTGAGGATTGTTTGGGATAAATTTGTTAAATACTTTTGCTTAATCCTTGGAAAGTCTTTATCAAGTAAAGATTGAGAAACTCTTAGTTCCTGAACTATTTTCAACTGTATTTGGCACAAACTTTCACAACATACTGGGCTGATCTTAATCAGTAGGTATTTAATTCTAAATCCCTTGAATGTTGAGTTAATTTTTATAGAGTCAATACATGGTTTAAACATTTTTCATGTTAAGTTTTTTTTTAAATATATTTTTACTTGGTAAGTTAGTTTGGGAGTACGTTTTTTATCACTTCGGGAATTGTTTTGTATGTAGCTCTAGTTCGACAAGGAGTTTAAAAAAATTAGTAACAACAGGGTTGCCACTATTTTCTTATTACAAAATTCCTTCTTTTTTCCAGGTTTTCCAGAGGAAATTTTCATTTTTCCAGATACCTAATAGATATTATAAATATAATTATAGGGACATAAAATTTTGTTTTAAAGAAAGTTTTAGAAATGAAAGAGTGGTAATTAAACACATGTTTAAAAATTATTTTGAAAACAGATGAGAAATGAATGACATACATTTTCTAGAAAGAAAAATTGATTATATTTGCTGTATGCCCTAAACGGAATGAAATAAGAAAAAAAGTGTAAATACCAAAAATACATTTTTTTTAGTTTAAATGTGGTGGGGCCTATCTACAATGTCTTACTTGATTTAAAAACATGTTAACCAATCTTAATTATTGTATATGTACTGTAGGCCTATAGACTAAGTAGCCCACACAAATCGTGAATAATAATTTACAATAATGAAATTAGCATGTGATTTCCCTCGCTGATTCAGGTGCATTTTCTCTAATAAACCGCCACCCTCATCCCTACCATATTGTAATAGATATAAAAAAAGTCAACTCTCAATTTAGCGGGGTAATGGAGGGCTACAAAACCCCTTTATATCAATTTCCATGGTAAATCTGCAAACCCATTGAAAACTACCAAATACATTAAGTAACGATACAACACAATCATATATAAATGTATCATAACTATTGCTGAAAAATAAAGCATCAGTAAAATACCCTTAAACAACTTTTTACCACAAACACAATGATTAGGCTTAAGGCCCAAGATACCAATTTTGAAACATATTGTTAAAGCATGTTTTAAAATATTTCAAGTTTTTGAAAAAAATCACTCATCAGTAAACTAGCCCTCAACAATTTATGCTTTATGTACCAGCTTGTCCTGCAGAGGTGTCCAAAATTGACTCGCATCAAAATGAGATGCACAAGTGTGTGCATAAATAAACTTCTCTCTATGGGCCATCAAGAGTCGATTTTGGGAGACGTCTACCCATTTCAGATACCTGGAAAAATTAACCAATAGTCTAGTGTTTATATTTTATTTCCTCAAACTGTAAACAAACAAATCATTTCTTCTAAAGTATTGCCAATCATGAACCAAATAATAGGCCTACTGTTAACTAGAACTATTGTTTCTTTTTTTTTTAGCACCATGTCTTACTCCCCGGTTGTGTTATATGCCATTAAATTGACTCATAAAAGAATGTATTGCCTATATTATGATTATTATTATTATTAGCACCATGTCTTACTACCCATTCAGGTTATGTGCGCATACGCTAATGTGCAATGGTAGCGTAATTGTGAGATGAAATAGAGGACCTACAGTTTAACGTGGAATCCGAACCACAGTGGAGGACTGGCATTCCACACATTCACAAGTTGTGAACGAGGGTTGAAGAGCTCAATAATTTCACAAATCATCAATAAGAAGCAACACCAAAAATATTCACAGAAGAATATTGAAAGCTTCTTCAAACCTAGGTCTACTAAGCAAAATATCATCACAGTGGCAAACCTATCACCATCATGCTTGTGTAATAGGCCTAGGTCTACTGAAATAGGTCAGTAAGTAAGCACATACAGTACAGTATATAGATAATTTGCCAGTAGTACTATAGGCCTATTGTAATGTCAACCTTCCCCATTTGAATACCTAACTGTGTTATTTGTGTATGTCTCTTATCTGATATGTATAGTTTACCTCGTCACATTAAAGTATATTACTTTAGATAAATATAAGTTTTAATTTTTTAGGCACAACTTTATGTCCCCTCGATAAGACGGACTTTTCATAACTCGAACAGACCCCCGACCCCTTTAGTATGAGTTATCGAGCGTTGACTGAATTTCATAATTTAATTAAAAATATGTCATTTATATCCAAGAGATTATGTTTGTTCCTTTGGGATGGTTAATAATAATAAAATGTTAACTGTTATAATATATTAAAATACTTTTTCCTTAATATATGTAACTTAACTATAGAGATTAATTTTACCATTTTATTTTAATATCATAGTAACCATACTATCTTGTGTGTATTTATATTAAAAAATATAAATAAAATAAAAAATCCCAGCACACTACTGTACTGGTGTACTATTTAGTGAGCCAGGATTCACAAGATAATCATGCTTAATTAATAACTGTATCATACTCGGCAGTTAAAAAATATAATAAACATAAATAAGATTACCTCAATTTGTCCCATGTTGGAAATCGGAAAAATGTCAAGCCAGGATTTATCATGGAAGATCCGTAGCATCCTGTCCCAAAGCAATTGTGGACGACTAGCATTGTTTTTATATTAACGTAAATAAAACTACCAAGTGAGACTGAGATACGCTAATTATAAATTCCACTGTCAATACAAGTCAAAATATAAATATTCAAATACAAAAAACCAAACATATAATAAACAATTGAAAATTAACACTAAATACAAAATATTAACTAAGGAGAAAACATCCTTGAAAATAATACAAATGAATTTGAAAACGCAAAATAAGTCAAAAGGAGACCAATCTATATAACAAAAATATAGTTTAACTAAAGAACACAATGAAAAATATGTTAAGATGGAGTCAAACAATAAGTCAAATATTGGTAATGTGTTCGGTGGGTCTAAAATTATTTCAAAATTCACATGATGAAGAAAAATAAATATGTATTTAATAAAAATTAAAATTTATGTTGAAAATAAATACATTTTCAATACAGGAAAAAATAGAAATAAAGGATTTTTAATTAAACTTAATGAAAAAGAGTCAAATATATTTCGACTGGTGCGAGCTCTAGACAAATATGTGAGCACTACATGAAGAATATAGGCAAGGGGGAGAAGGGAAGAAACATCATACAAAATTTTACTATCCCAGTGTCAACCCCATGGCATATAAACAAAAAGCAAGGCAATAAAGTAATCCACAAAAATAAAAACAGTTTAACCAACGTCTAAAACTTAAATTCTATCTCAATAAATATTTTTATCAAATGTTAGATTTATTTAAATATTTTTATGCTCAAATTCCATTAAAAAAAATGTAATTCATAGTTTGGTTATCGATTTATAGAAAAATAAAAGTTTTATTTTACAAATTCAATTGAAAATATTTGTTTTTTCTAAAGCCTTCATCGACTCGATAATAATTATATCGATGACTATGAGCAGCTTCTGCTATTTGTTTACAAAAGAAAGAGTTTGTATTACCCTAGTTAGCTATTAAATCTCAAAAGAAACACAATTTTGTATCCACCATAAAATGTATCTACCATGGTGAATATATATTTTATTTGTTACAGATATTACTTTCTGGAGAAATGTCAACTTTACCAAATTCAAGAGCATCCCCAATGTCTGAAGTTGCTTCTGAGACAGGATTTACCACCCTTTCTTTGAGAGACAAAGCTTTGATTAAACGAAATATTAATAGGCAGCATAACAGTAATTTCAGGTAAACAATTATCTATTAGGAAAAAACTAATTCCTTCTATCATTTCTAAAAATTATGTCTTTAACTTAATAGCGAAAACGTCCATTTAGTTTTTCCAACCATTATACCGGAAAATAATTTAAAACTCATACTTTTAACACAAATTTTATTAAGAATAGCGCGAAAACTTCCCTGTTTTTAAACTCACACTTTTGACATAAATGTTATTAAAAATAGTGTGCATTAGATAAGCACTAGTTCCTTGTCAAACAATATTATTTTTATTAGTAGGTTATAGGAACAAAAATAATAGGAAATTCAAATTGTACCAGTATTACGATTCTTTTTAAATTAATTTATAATTAAAAATTAGAAATGTAGGCCTACTTAATAAAATGACAGGAAAAAGTTCACACATATTTTGACTAAAGATGAAAAACCATGAAAACTACAATATTTTACTTTCTTTTCATAGCAAGCACAACTTTTGCAAATTAATATATTTAATTTATCTTAGCGTTGATATTGGAAGAGGAGTATTTCCAATTATTTTCAACATTTATAAAGCATGGCTTGCTAAGGAATTTTCAAAATAGAACGTGTATTAATTGCAACAAAATATTCAGATTACTTGGTGGTTTTGAGGCTGCCTTACACTATGGTAAAAGGAGGCAATATGTAGCATGCTCTCATGTTGCTGCAGAAGTAGGGTTTTGCCTCCCTTTCCGCCGGCAGTGGAAACAAGACAACAACCCTGTTTGACTTGGCATATTGTATGTTGTATTTCATGCTGCTGTTTTGTGTATTTTATTGTTTCTACTGCATATTTTCAGGGTTTCAAAATGTAATTATTAATTATTAGTCAAATGAGACAACTGTGAGATTCATCAAAGGGTTTGAGAATAATGACTATGTGTTAACATATTTTTAATGGAAGAGACTAGAATGTGATGGCATGTTCATGAATACATTATTTTAGAAAACATTTGGTTGCCGCATGAAAGGTTAACTTTTGTTTGGTTGTATCTGGCCAAGTGTGTCTTTAGAATGGGCCCATAGACTATTGTTGCAAACACGAAAGGCTGGAGGAGGTGGTGCCAGATACTGAAGCAGGAAAAGAGGATAAGGATATGGAAGCTCAGCCAAGTGGAGGAGAGAGTGAGCTTTCAAGCAAGAGTAAGAAAGAGGAGCACTACCAAAGGATGACATAAAAGGGGGATAAGAGGAGTGGCAAAGGTTCAAAAAGTTCATGGTAGAAGTGGCAGAGGGGACATGTGGAAGAACTAGTTTAAAGAGGAGATGGGAGGAAACTCCATGGTGGAACGAAAAGTTAAAGGACGCGGTAAATGCCAAGAACAAAGCATTAAAGAATGGTTCACAAAAAGAACAAGAGAGACAGAGGATAAGTATAGGGAGACCCGCCTTGGTGGTGTAGTTAGCCAACACACTAGTCGTCTTGAGCTAGACCGCCGAGGACGGGGAGATTGAGATTCAAATCTATGGGCATGGTTTTTCCCTAAATAGTTTCCCACTCTCCCTCCACACAACTGTGGGTTCACTTCCTCTAAGTTCAACCTCACCAACTCCTAATCACTTAGCTTAATTAGTAATTAAGCATGTAACCTGAATGGGTAGTAAGACGTGGTGTTAAATAAAAATAAAAAGTTTAGGTAAAAAAAAAAAATGCAAAGAAGATGGTAAGAGAAGGGAGAATAACATGGATGGAAGAGTGGACAAAAGTGCTACAGACTGATGTGGAAGGGACCAAGAAGATATTATATAGTCTAGAGAGCCAAAGGAGGAGGGAAAAATGAAAGAGGCATGAATGATGGATGAAAAACGAAAGATAATGGAGAGGGATAAGGAGGTAAAGAAGCTGATAAAATTATATTTTGAGAGATTGATGGACCCTGAGGTAAGAGGAATAAAATGAGAAATAAATGGACTGAAAGGTTGGGGAGGAAGTAGTGGACCTAACCTGGAAGGAGGTAGAAGAGGCCTTGAAAAGGATGAGGAAAGGAAAGGCACCAGGAGTGGACGAATTCACGATGGAAATGATAGCAGCTGGAGAAATGGGTCTACACTGGTGGTATGGAGTAGTAATGGCAGTGTGGAGGTAGAAGAAAGTGCCAGAGGATTGGACAAAAGGTATTATACTACCAATATTCAAGAAAGGGGATAGGAAGAGGTGTGAAAATTATAGAGGTATAACACTGATGCGTAAATGCGCAAAAATGTACAATAAGATTCTGAAAAAGAGGATGAGGAAAAGCATGAAGGGAGGATTGAGAAAGGAGCAAATGGGTTCAGAGAGAAGAGGTCGACGATAGATTTATTATTTGGAACTAGACAGTTGACGGAAAAGAGATATGAGTTTGGAAAGGGGTAATGGCATTTATGGCTGTAGAAAAAGCCTATGATAGTGTGGATAGATAGAAAGTATGGACAGCAATGGAGGAGGCTGGTGTAGAAAGAGGAGTGGCAATGAGAGTAGGGAATATGTATGATAGTAATTATGTGAGCTGTGTAAAGATGGAAAGAGGGTGGACAGAGTGGTTACAATTAAAAAATGAAGTTAAGCAAGGAAATGCCCTCACCATTACTATTTGTATTGGTGATGAAAATGATAATGAATAGAGTGGCAAGCAAATTGGGTGAGAAGAAAATTAAAGAAATGGTTTTTGCAGATGACTTGATGGTATGGGGGAGGGAAATGATTAGGAAGTACAGGAACAGTTGTGGAATGGAATGAGGAGGTGAAAAAGTGTTGAATGAAATTTAGTATGGTGAAAAGTGAAATGATGGTGATGACAAGACAGAGAACAAGGCCAAGAAAGGTGATAGAACTAGATGGATTAGATTTAAAAGAAGCAAAGGGTGTGAAGTATCTAGGTAGTGTGATTGGGGTATAAGAGGGCAGCAGAAAAGATTTAGTGAGAGGAGGGCATCAGGAAGAGGTATTCTACAGGTGTGTAAGAGACCTACTCTGGAGAAGAGAAGTGCCTCTAGAGTGTAAGCAAGTGCTGTATAGACCATACTTCATACCCATAGTAACGTATACAGCAGAAACTTGGACATTGGATAAAAGAGAAACAAGGAAAGTGGAGGCCACGGGAATGAGGTTTTTGAGAAGCATGCAAGCTGTCACCAGAAGATATAGGATTAGGAATGAAGATGTAAGCTCTAGAGTTGGGGTACAAAGGGTACATGAGATTGTAGAGGAAGCTAGGATGAGATAGTGTGGACACGTAATGAGGATGGAAGGGGAGAGGATTACAAGAAGATGGATGGATTTGAAGTATGGAAGGGAAGGGACCGCAAGGACGACTAAGGAAGAAAATGGAGGAACAGTTAGCAAGTGTGTAAGTGAGAGAAAGAGAGTTCAGGAGGAAGAATGGTGGAAGGACAGGAGGGAGATGGAGGCATTTTACTAAACAGACCCGGCCATAGGCTGGAAACAGTTCACGATGATGATGAGGTTGGGATATTTTCTTCTTTCCTATATAATACTTACAAACCACCTTAATATTGTATTTATTCAAATATTTAGATTCATCTAGTTTGTATTAATAATAAAAACATTTATTTATTTTAACATGACATAGAAAAAGTGCCTCTAGATTGATTAAGTTCACACGCTGTTCCCAAGTTATTATTGACTTACAATAATCTAAGGTGTCTGTATTAGGAAGGTAATTTCGAAAACGTGTGCATACATCACATGAGACAACCATAGTGATTAAATCGCATTGAAAAATATTAATAACCTATACCTGGTTAAAATTTGAACCCTGATCTCGACATATGATATGACATTGAATTATTGGTTTATTGTATTAATCATTAATGATTTCAACCAGTCAATTCATTTGAGTTTGAAGAATTATTGGAAAATGCATTAAAGGACCATTTTGAGTATGGCTTAATATCTACTGTTTATTACCATTATGCAAATTCTTTATTGGGTTGGATCTATATTTCTTGCCATACAATAATTAATATGGAGCTAAAAGGGGTTGCAACTAAAATGTTAGGCTTACAAATGCAATATCGATACTTGTATTCAGGAGATGTCATCCAGCTGAAAATTAAATATCAAGAATGCCAAAACTCACAGATTCATGGGCCAAGCATAGAGTAGACAAGCACTACGAGAAATCTAATCAAACCAAATGGAAAATTATCATGTGGTTCAGGATCTGGCAGAAGGTATTGCTGTAAGGGACCTTATGCAAAAAAATACTTGCCCAGTTGAACAATGGATGTGTTTCACAAGTGGGAAGAAGACTGGGCATTTATCTTGAGTATTTAGAAGAAAAAAAACTAGGGACACCAAAGGCTCTCAATAATCTTCTCTTGGCATTGTTTACTGGAATCGATCCAATATTAACTATGGAAATTGATGCTGGAGCCAGTCATGTGAATCAATACTTAAAGGGATTTATTCTAAATTTGAATGTTGCCCTCTAAATTATAGGTGACGATATCTTGAGTGTTGTAGGTCATCTCCTTCTCCTTGTTCTAAGTGATTGGATACCTACACAAATTATCATTCATTGTAATTGGATGAAAGTCTCTTGCATCATGGTTATTGTGTAGGTCAAGGTTAGATCCATTATACCCAAATTGGAGTGAAAAGTGGAAGGTAGGCCTGAGCTACCCTATTGTTGAAGTATGCCCATACTCTTCAAACAAGTAGGCCCCTATGGCTAAAATGAATCCTTGATTAAATGTTTTGTAAAGGTGAAGGATTTGAAGTAAGCAAACAATTGCAACAAAAGATTACTATTAATAACCATCTTAACTTGTTTCAATTCACTGGATTGAGTAATGGAGTTGCAAATGCATCAGGAATCTCCCAAAATTTGTCATCTACCATGCCATAAATAAACTTCAGGGTCTACATAAGGAGATACATCTCCAGTGAATTCCATTACACTGTGGCATACAGGGCAACGAGAACGCAGACTTCCTAGTAAAATAAGTCACAACAATTCTACAGGCAAGCCTCAAAGATATATCACTCCCCAATGCAAAACTTATCTTTAAGAAAGATTTAAAAGCAGAGGAAAAACAAACAAAAACGTATAAATGCCAATACAAATAAAAGATGGGGCATTATTATCAACAACAATATACTCATCCCAGAAAGCCTAAGGCCATCTGCTCTTGTTCTTTTCCGGCTATATACAACTACTAGGCTTCCAACCTATACAGCCCAACCTATACAGACTTCTTTTCACTGTGTACTTTGTAAAAAAAACTGATTCTACAGTTGATAAATATCCTCTAGTTCACTGGGCATTGTTTTTGGGACACAAAATGAAAAATAGAACAACTCAAGCCATTAACAACAGGCCAATAATTAGTTTACTCACCTACTTCACAATATAGTGTTCCAACCTTAAAACCTCTATATTTCTACAAAACCTTTTAATATATCTCAATAGCTTTCAGGTCGTTCCGTGAAATGTGTGATGTTAAATACCAAAATATTGAACTTGTTGATTTTTTTAATTTCCAAGTTGTTAAATAGTCATAGCTCATTACATTCAAACAACCACTCTCTGAGATGCATTCACCTATCTGTCGATTCCACTATCTGTCCTTCCATTTTCACAAAACATCCCCAGATACACAAAACCATTCACTTGTTCTAACAATTTTCCATTTATATTAAGCTGGCAATCATTTCCTGATCCATCCTTATCAAAAACTATCACCTTAGTTTTATATGAAGGTCCATTCTGTCTGTCACCACTTTCTAACGATTTAATGGATTCTGGAAGTTACTTTCATCTTTAGGCTTTAATACAACATCACCTGCATATAACAGCACACTCACACTCACATTGTCCATTTGCATACCAACTACGTCCTCACAAACATCCCTCATACACTCATCCATGAATACATTAAACAACCATAGAGACATAACACAACCTTTTAACACCCTGTTAAATATCAAAGCACCATCCACCCTAACATGCGCTTTACTACCATCATACACCTCCATAATTGCATGTACTAACTATGCATCCACATATACTTTCTCAGAACTTTCCATAAGATACTCCTGTTCACACAATTGTACACTTTCCAGATCAACAAATAAGTGCACAAGACACTTTCTTCCTTATTGTCATACATTTCTCAACCACTTATTGCGATGCAAATATCTGGATTCATGCAACCTTTACCAAGGTTGAAACCAATAAAGTGATAATACAAATATTCCATATCAAGTACAGTAGAATCTCAATAATCCAACCTTCGGTTATTAAAAATTTCATTTAATCTGACATTGTTGTGCAGTATGTGCTGCACACGCACCCCTAATATTATTTCTACTCCCATTGCTGCTTAATCTCCATGGTTGTAGCTCTGTTTGCCTGCCTTAGTAAATGTTTGCACTGTACTCGTTCATACTCTGATTGAGTTTTGCATTTTCTCATTAATATGATTTTACTGTGTGAGAAATATGGCAACTGGAAAATAAAAAAAAAGTTTGTTTCAATTTAAGAACAACTTAAAGCCTTAAAAAGACTAGACAATGGTGAGTCAATGCAAAAAGTTGAATGCAAATTAGTTATGGGGGGAGTTATAGTTGATGATTGGAAGAGGAAAAGAAATGAGCTATAAAAGTGATGTTCTGAACGATCTTTCAGTAATGTACTGAAGGACAGAAAAACAATGAAGAAATCTGAATATGGAAAGGTGAGTGAAGCTTTGTTCTTATGGTTCACACAGCACAGGAATAAGGGCATGACTATTACTGGGCCAATCCTCTAAGAGAAAGCTCTGATTTTTCAAAAGTAATTTAATGAAGGGGAAACTGATTTCATGGCAAGTATAGGCTGGCTCAACCCTTGGAAAAAACAATACAAGATAAGGAAGCTCATTATCTGGGGCGAAAACTTATCAGCAAATTCGGAATTAGTTGTGAAATTTAAAGCAGAATTTCATTGTCTGACTAACAATGGAGTATTATCAAGTGAGAATAAATAGTTATAAAATGCTGTCATCAAAAACTCTAGCTTCCTGGGCTGAAAAATCAGCTGCCGGGTATAAATGGAGTAAGGAAAGAGTTACGATTCTGGCCTGCAGTAACACCACCGGTAACCACAAACTAAGACTTTCATTTATTGGAAAGGCCAAAAAACCACGACCCTTAAAAAATCTAGCTCCTACTGCTCTTTCAGTATTGTATAAGAACCAAAATAATGCATGAGTGGCTTCAGAAGTTTTTTGCATCTGGTTTTTCATTGAATTTGTTCTGTCAGTAAAACAATTTTGGAAATCGCTAAATTTACCAAGGAAAACAATCCTTGATAATGCTCCATCTCACCATGATGAGAATGAATTGAGAAGGGGGGATATTAGAGTAATTTTTCATCCTTCTAATGTCACCTCATTGTGTCAGCCCATGGACCAGGGTGTGCTTGAAGCATTAAAGAAAATATATTGTTGTAAGCTTTTAACTCTCCTCATTGAGTCAATAGACGATGGAGATTGTATGCTGGATAAGCTAAGGAAATTGAACCTCAAACTCTAGCAAGATCATGGAGAAAGATACTTACAGAAGACGAAAATAAACAAGAATTGTTACAAGAAAATTGTGACAACCTGTTACCAATTTTACAACAAATTCCTGCCTACGAAAAAGTGAAAGAAGAGGATGTACAGGAATGGATGGAGAGAGACAAGCAGCAGCAAGAACTGACTGACAATTGCATCATAGCTCTGGTGAATCAATGTGACAATGACGGTGGTACTGAGCTGGGAAACCATAGTGGCACTGTCTTATGTTGAGCAACTGATGTCATGTTACTGAGACGCTGTAGTGATATTGCTGTGAGGAAGAGAAGCAAAGCTGGGAAATAAACCTCACTAGCAAACTTTTTTTAAACTACAACTTTTGAATTTAATTACAGGTACCCCCTACAATAATTTTAAATCCAAAGTCTTGTTTACATAAAATAAAAGTTCAGTCATTTATTGCATTACAGTACTGTATTTATACTTTAGAATAATTACTAACAAACTTTATTTTATACCTATTCTGCACTTCTGCAGTAATTTGGATTTGTTTTTCTGCTCTTACCCCCTCCCCCCTCCCCCCTTCACCTGTTCTGTATTAGCTGACATTTTGGTAATCCAACTATCTGTCGGTCCTGTTTAGGTTGGATTATTGAGACTCTACTATACTTATATGTGTTTATCATGAATATTAATGTTGTTGGGAAGCGTTTTTGTTGTTATAAACCCTTTTTTCAAAAAAATATGTAAATTTATGGCATGTTACTTCTTTTCACTATAATTTTCATAGCTGTATTATATTCATTTTAGTCTTCATTTATATTTTAATCAGAAATTTATGATTATATTGTTTCACTCTTATTTTGATGTTAGTCAATTTATTTATAAGTTTTTATACCTACCTTCTAATTTTCTCTATTTTTACATTACAATTATTATTAGCCTATTATTAATGTAAATTAACCACTCATAAAAAATGTTACTTTCTTCATAATACTATGCTAAAATCTACATAGCTCATATAAAATAAAATAACTAAAAAAATAGCCTGTATAAGAAAAATTGTTCTTGCTCTTTTTATTATGTACATACAAACCTTCAAATAAAAAGATAAACAAAAGAGCACCTAGCCCTCATTATGGGTATGGTGAACATAATTAAATAAATGTATTTTCTCTTATTTTTTTTTTTTGAGAATAATTAAATATAATCTGGCCCAAAGTAAATTAAATATGTTCCACTAATTTTATTTATTTAGATTCACTGGAATATTTTAAACTATTTTGTTTATATTACCCTATGTTTCTTTTTCAAATGTGAATGTATATCATTAAACTAGAATGTAATATACTGATTTCAAAGATATTTTTTCAAAGGAATAAAAGCATAATTTAGTAAAACTACAAGTAGTCTATATCAAGTTGATTTATTTATGTTAAGTATTTCTAAAAGGGTTTTTATTAACATATACCTGCCTCAGTGGCGTAGTTGGCTAACACGCTAGACGTATAGAGCTCGACTGCTGAGGACGAGGAGATCGAGGTTCGAATCTCGGTCGGGTGAACTGGGGGTGGTTTTTCCTAAATGATTTTCTACTCTCCCTCCACACAAATGCAGATTCACTTCCTCTAATTCGACCTTCCCAATTCCTAATCCATTAGTGTAATTAGTACTTAAAGCGTATAACCCGAACGGGTTGTAAGACGCGGTGCTAATATTATTATTATTTATTAACATAAATTATGTTTTAAGGCTTTATGAATTTTGTGAGTTACTAATAAGCTTATATACCCCAAGCATTTAGAAGGATTGAAAAAAAACCATTATTAATAATTTTGAGAAGTGTTTGAACCAACAAAACATCCAAATCAGTATATTCCTGAAATTTAGATTACAATAATCAATTTCTTCATTTCTATTTAAAGTTAATTATAATTTTTCACTATCATATATAAATGCTCTGCTACTTTATTTTGTAGCTATATGTTGTTTCCATGTAGGTACATAGACCTACTTTCAACTATGGACACTAGATGATTGCACATATTGTAGGCTTGCTGTCCAAAAAGTACACAGCTATTTATATATTTAAATAATGTGAGGCACATGTTGCAATCAAGAATTACCTACTTATTATGAGAATGTGTAAAATTGTTCATAAGAACTTAGTAAAGCGGACTAACTATGTTTTTATTGTTTATCAGAGCTGGATATGTCCCTGTACATGAACAGTCTCTTCATAAGACTGGCTTACGAGGAAGGAAAACCTATGCTTTCTGGACGTTAGTGATGTTGCTCTTTGTCTTGTCATTGGGGAACCTACTGTTGACCTTTATAATTCTGGGTGTGCTTCGACTAGGACAAGGCATGGAAAGCCTTGAATTAGTTCCAGAAGAGTCTCTTGTCGTGTTTTACGGAAATACCGACTTGGATAAAATTTACAAACGGGATGGCAAACTGGAAGGATTTGACGAATGTCCTGTTGAATTAACTGGTGACAATGGCTCAGTTTTTATTAATGTCATAGACAGTGGTGGAAAAGGAGATCCTAAAATCTCTGTTGGACTTAACAGTACATTCATTGCTGGCATTAAATCTTTTGAAGTACGAGACCCGATGACAGGACACCCCATTTTCTCTACGGGTTTTCCAAATTTTGGCCTTCCTCGAGGAGTTGAGCATTTGGATGTAAAGATGGTCCAAACTCACCGAATAACGAGTCCTGTATCATCCAGTCTTGACTTACAAGCGGATAAATATGCTTTCCTGCGCGGTAATGAAGGTACACACGTGGATGGAAGGGAAATTGTATGGTCTGCTGATCAAGATATATTTCTGAAAAGTGTTAATGGAAGTGTGATCCTGAGTGGTCGTGAAGGTGTGTCCCTGGATGTTAAGAATATCCCTGTCGCCCAAGTCACTCCACAAGGAGGAAACTCTAGGGCTGCACAGTTCAAGGTCTGCGTGTGCATGCCAGGAGGCAAATTGTTTCGTGTTCCTGTACCTGTAGGAAAACGCATACAAGCCAGTTGTAATCATGTAGACATATCAGCCAAGGTCAATCCTTGCATGTAAGCTGATATAAACTTAGTAGGTAAGGTGTAGGCCTATATTAACACTTATTTACCTAATACATTAAGCAAATTAATACTGGTATTTATGTAGTAAAATACACAGACCCTACTATGCATTGTTAATTTTTGACGGATGTAAACCTATTATGAAATTTTGGGGGTCTTTAAAGTGTTCAAATGCAAGTTTATAATGCTGCCCTAATCTTCCTCCCCAGTTTCTGTTAGTAGATATGTTTTATTTGATTTCAAAACAGTGTTCTGATTATGAGCAATTTAATTTATATAATACACATTCATTGTTGGGGTTGCACAAATTTAAATCTATACTAACTTGATGAAATGAGTTCAAAATCAGAAAAGCTAGATAAGTATCAAACATAGGTTTTTAAATGTTTCCACAAATTCCCATTTTTAGATGCTAGTGTAGACATAGACGTATCGCTGTCAACAACTTTTCCAACATATGAATGGCGGTGTATTACTACAGCAAAAAATAAAAAGATTTCACGGATCTCTGAAGGTATTTTTTGTCAGCGTACACAAGTTTAATACGAAAATAATTAACAAGATGTTAAATTTAGTGACATAACATATAGACTCTCATACTGACTTCATATATAATGGATTTGAAAATACACACACACTGAATGTATAGTACTGGAAATATAACATAATTTAAAAACTTTCGTCCAGAAGCCACCCTGGTTTTATTAAGGAGTTCAAGTGAAGTTTTAAGATTACTTTGTATACCTATGAATGCTGGAATATTTACAGTCCAATGTTCATAGGAAGGTCCTTATTTGACAGCTGAAAATGTTACTAAATCTACTTTAATGTAATTTTATTTATGCTTTAACTTTTGAATTGTATTAACGCCTATAAAATAACACTAATAATATAGTTAAATGTTACCATTGTTGGCAGCAAAAAACAAGTTTGTATTTTCTAAACGCTCTTCCTATGAAAATTGAAACTCTAAACAAGATATTCAACTTGAATAAGTTAAGTAGGCCTATTTACATAAATATTTGTATTTTATTTTATATCTAGTCATATTTTAATGTTGTGAAAGTAATTATATGATCTCTTTTATTTCTTTATAATGTATATAATGACATAAAAAAGTATTTATTCTAGTCTAGTTTTTGTGATCTGTAGGAATCTTTTATAGTGACAGTCAACTCTCGATTTTACGACCTTTCACGGTTCGCTGGAAAAGGGTTGTTATCTCGAAGGGATCATTATTGGAATTTTAACCGATTTTGTTCAACCCCAACACTCATACGCAAAATTTGCATTTTTTAGACAACACATGAAAAAAACCTACCTATTTCTTGAAGAAGTCCATTATGGAGGTCTGCTTCTTCTCGGCGTCATCGAGGGTGCCCCAAACTGTGATATCATCTGCTGCTATGTAATCCTCATACGTGCAGTCTGGGGCTAATCTCTGCCACATTTCCTCGTCGCACAGCCAGGTGAAAGTCAGGTGGACAGACAAAGGTGCTGTTATGAGCCAGGCTACGGTTCCATGGAGGGGGGGAAATGGCGTCCAATGGCAGTGTGTCGTCTGGGTCTTCAGTACTGCAGTTGGTGATTACCACCGGTCTCACGGCCCTCCAACTGACGAGAATTCCTTCCATGGTTCTGAACACGTCCCACATTTTGACCTCATTGCTCGTGTCGAGATTCCACACCATACTCCGCACAAGCATCTTGCGGAACTTCACCTTCTGAATTATTCCCTGGTAAGGGGCTGAAGTATGCTGGTGGTGTTCTTTGGCAGAAACACCAGCTCGATGTTTCTGAGTTTGTCGAGAGCAGGATGTGTGGGGCAGTTGTCGATGAAGAGCACAACTTATATATTTGCAGCATCCATCTTCAATCGAAGCCTTGAAGCCACTCATGAACACCCTCGAGGTCATCCATGCCTTTTTATTAAAATCATAGTCACAAGACAGGATATTGCCCTTGAAACCCTGGCGTTTCTTGAACCTCCTGATCACGAGGGGCTTCATCTCATCACTTCTATCCATTTTGCAGCACAGAAGGATGGTGAGGCACTCCTTGCTCCTCTTCGCACCCTCGCACTTATCCCTTTTCACAGCAATGCGTGTGATCTGGCATGAAGTTATAGAACATCCCCAACTCATCAGCGTTGTATACAGCTTGAGGCTGATAGTGCCTAAGGGTGTTTCTGACAAGGGCATCCACTCCCTCACCGGTGTTGGGTTGACCGATGTGCTTTCACCGACAACCTTGTGGCTGGATATTCTGTGACACACTTTGAAACGCTCTAGCCACCCACTTTAACACTTAAAGTTTTCAATACCTGACCTCAGAGCAAATTCATCTACCTTCCTCTTATCATTGGTCCGTTTATAGGCAGTTTTGCGCTCTATGCTGGCTGAACCACTCCAGCATAGCCTGCTCCAGATTCACGTGCGTTGCACCCTTTAAATATTTTTGGCCTTTACATTGTGACCTTCCTTCTGCACTGCATTTACAATTTCTTCTCTCATTTTTAGAATCGTGAAAAGTGTCGATCTTTGAGATCCCATGCCGCCGTGCAATCTCCGTCTTTGTAATCGTCTTCTCATCCACTTCCTGGATGATCTCGTACTTCTTCATGAGTGTCAAGAAGGTCCTCTCTCCACTCATTTCGACAAAATTATAAGTTTGTATCAAATAAAAAAAAAATAGCATGGGCCATCAAAAATCGTTCACAAAATCAAACCCAAAACGTATCCAAATCGATAATCTAAATAACAATGGTAAAAACAAGCATGGCGTGTGATGTAAAAGCAGTCGCCCGCAGGGAAACATTGCCATGCTTGTGGAAGGAGGTGGACAGAGTCAAATGCTATTGGCTGACACTGATGGGTGGTGTCTATTTTTATACCTGACCCACCCCAGTTACTAGCAATAGAGCGCTCACAAAGATAATCACAACGCAGCGACCTAAATAAGTGCAACAAACACATTTTATAGCCGATTT
The DNA here is from genome assembly GCA_039000515.1 of Timema cristinae. Lineage (NCBI taxonomy): Eukaryota > Metazoa > Arthropoda > Insecta > Phasmatodea > Timematidae > Timema > Timema cristinae. The sequence continues at coordinate 7,733,507 of JBCFYV010000012.1, forward strand.
CCTTAATATTTTTGAACCTTTTTTCCACGGTTCCCCAAAAAAGGGACGTTAGTTCTCGGGGTGTAGAATCGAAAGTTGACTGTATATCAAAATCTCTACATAGTGAAGCTGATTGTGGTAGTGAAGGTTTGAAGAGTAACATGTGTTTGTATTTAAATACTGTATGTTCTATTATTGAACCTCAACAAAGATAATCTAGACTACTATCACTTCATTTGTCATTCATTGAATTTGAAATGGTATTTTATCAAGAAATGTTTATTTAGATTCAAACCAAGTGTTGACTAAATTAATTTATGTTATGGTTATTTAATAAATTAAAATGACAAACCTCTTTACCTCTTTTGTTCTAACTTTCATTTCTTTTCTAAGGACACTGATTTACAGGGCCAGGATTTTGATGTTTTTTGGGGGTTTTTTTTCCTCTCTTCACAGACAAATTACAATAGGTACATACCTTCTTTTCATGATCCTTTGGATGTGCAAATTTATATTTTATAGGTCATATTTGGTCATTTTTGAATTTTAGGTAGGTAGTATTTTCTTAGTTTGAGTCATTTTTGAGTAATTTTTAAAGCATTCATATAGATTAAGAATGATTTTAAATACCACATTCATTATTTTAATGCATACATTCTTAAACACACATCATTCTGTCGGTGTGAGAAGATAATGTAGACAATGAACTTTGTATCTTCTTTGCCTTAGTTGTTGTAATACACACATTCTGGTGAGAGCCTGCAACTAAGCTAGCGAGGGCTGTGTCAGTCTACTACTTTTGAAGCAGATATTAATTGTAAATATATTTGGCAGAATGGAATAATTTAGTTTAAAAAGACTTTTCATTTGATATGTATTTTCAATAAATGTTGAAAAGTGTGTGTTTTTGTCCAATTAAGTTTTTTTTTAATTTAAGTAATTTTTTAGAATTCTTTGATCATTTTCAGGTCATCAAAATCCTAGCCCTGGTGATCATTAAGATAAATATTTGTTTCTATTCTTCCTTTCTCTCTCTCCCTCCCCCTTCTATAGTATTATGTATCCTATTCTTCAAATAGTGTAGAAATAATGTACAGGGTGGTTCTCACTTATATAGGAAAAATTTAAAAAAAAAAGTATTTTATTAGGGTTTACCCTCTTAATTTTTTCATTTATTAGAGTTATTATTATGATACAATTTCAGATGCATAGGAATATATTTAAGGGTAGCACAAACATTACAAATATTAAGCAAATAGCCACTCTTTGGAAAATATATTAATAGAGTCACTCTAACAGTCTCTCAAACAACAACACTTTTTACTAGCAACACTAATTAGCAGGCACTTTAACTTTTGCTGGCATTCAGTGTCTCCTTCTTAGGTTTGAGATATTGTGAATGATGCTGTTCGATAACTTGTAAAAGGTATTGCTTTTGATCCTTGATGTGGTAATAGCTGTGTTGAAGTCTGCATCAAGAATACTCCTCTTTCTATGAAATCGTTGATGGCTGGAAGGCCCTTTACAATCTCCAGCGCTATTTTTAAATCAACACACTCCTTCCATTCTGATGGAGGTTCTTCACATATGACTGTGAGAAAGCAAGAATGTCGAAAAATTGTTTTGTATTGGCACTACCAAAAGACTTTATAGACATCTTCTCGACTGACTCATAAATTTCCATCTAAATTTATTTTGACGCCTCATATAATACTTCTTCCTTTATTAGCATTGATTGGCACATAATCTTATTTTCTTCTTCAGAAACTAATGGATCATAAAAGGCCAAGCCAACAAGTTCTTTACTTACATACCACAGGTGTCATAAAAATGTTTTTTGCTGCTGCAGTTGAAACTCCATGATCAATGCACCTGAATTTAGAGATATTTTTCATCAAACTAATGTCATTTCGTGGGCCCTAACAATGTCTGGAGCTGTAAACAATCTGATGTACAAAACCAATCCAAAGATAATGAAACATCAAACTCCATTTTATTCTACTGATAGGCTTTAAACTTTTGACGGAACATAAAAAGTTTAAAGGAATAAATGAGTCTTGTCATCTATCTTGCGTGATGAAGCGCTCCTAGGTGCAATATTATTACACCGCATGATGGTATTGTTCCAACTAATATGAGGGAAGCCTTATCAGCTTCTGTAATCACTTCTTGGTTGATGTTTTTCACAATTTCTTCCTTTTAGGGTAAATTTGAAGCTTAGGTTCTTCATCACTAATCAAAGTATGGTAATCAGAACTATCAATTTTGCTGAACTCAGCTTGAAATCGCTGAAATAAGGCATTATCAGGCCCTGAAGATTTAGATGATAGACATTCTGAATAAACCTTATCTAGCATGCTTTCAAGAATGGGATGTCGGCAAACCAAGTAGAGGAGGTTAAACTCTAGATTCTGCTGTGAAAGGTACATGTTACATTGAGTCTTCCAGTATTGCTAGCTGTTATGTCAAATACCATTGCCTTTACTCAATTTTTTACATCCCATTTCTCAATTAATTTATATACCTCATTGGCTTGGTTTTTTTCCTGTTCCAGACTCAAATTTAGGAACCTCAAGAAGTTTTGCTACTCCTTCACCAGAAACAATATAGGAAGGCGATCCACATTTCTTCCTCTGATACTTGGCAAAATATTTCCATTCCAGTGGATAGCACAGATAGTGAAAACTTCTCAAGAATCTCAAACACTGCTTGTTCACGATATTTCATTCATGCTCTGCTGATTTATGACTGATTTATAGACAACTCTTTTACACTGTCCAAAATCTTTTGCAAATGCAGTGAGAATGTAAGTAGCCTGTGTATCCGAAGTCTTAGTTCGCTCCAGAGCTGCAGCTCTTTCTCTGCTGACCACGAGAACTGGCTGAATTAGTTTCTTTTGTTTAGGTGCAGATGGTGTAGCATCCTCACTCCACTTATCCTCCCCTTCAGACTCTGATGTTTCTTCAACATCACCTTCACTGTGTTAAAGATGTGCAAAGGATGCATTGCACACAGCTGTTGCATTTCTTGATCACTTTTTTTTTCTATCTTGTATCTTACGTTTACTTAGCTTGAAGCATTCTTCTTTTTTGGGGGTAGATTTCAAGGGCTCACAAAATACCTACAAACCAAGAAGACATCTAGTTTCAGGTCATAGACTGCTCCTCTACCCCTCACCTGGTACTATACAAATAAAAACTATGCATAACAAGACAAATAATTAATTTATAAACAGTTAAACACGCACAAAGAAAGACAAATCCACCCCATGTGCGCACACAGAACTTAACTGATGGAAAACATGCTTACAACAGTAAGCTCAACAACAACGAAGGGGAGTAGGAGGGTGTGTGACGTGGCCTGCATGACTCATCACATAGCTCAGGTGAATATTGGTGTTTGGGAAACAATTCAAACGGCTTTAAAACAATGCTGTAACCAAACAACATTGTAGTAGACAATGTTATAGAAGGTCTAATGTACTTAAAATATGAACATCATGTGCTACACTACTTCTTACATCAAGTAGTGTTATGATTTGAAATACTGAAAATTTGAATATCCTGTGCTACCTCTTAACATTAATATTCATCGTTAAAATTTTGATCATGTATTTTATTTATGAAGGAGAATGAATTTAAGGGGTAAGATTGAATAAATTGCAAATTTGAATTTTGGGGACCACGCAACTGGGTGTATATCAATGTAAATTAAGTGATAGTGAAGGAAGCCAACCTGAGATTATAATTAGGTTAGGCCTAGATAGAAACAAACAGACTCCTCTTTTCTTTTTACACTTTTACACTTCATACTTCCACAGTTACACAATGTCTTGCATTTTTGAAATATTCCTTTTGCGTATGAAGAGACACATTAAAACACACAACACAAATGTGTATCTCATATGAAAAGAATGTTTATGAAAATTCATAACATTTTGCAACTGTGGAAGTGTTAAAAGTGTAAGACGAAATGAAGAGAGAAGTGTGTTTGTTTCTATTTAGGCCTAGCCTAACTATCTTTTTAGGTTGACTTTCTTCACTATCAATTACTTTATACTTTTGTACAGAGTTTCTACACTGTCTTACTATACATTTCCAAGTCATTAGGCACTAATTCATTTTAGTATACCTCAAATAATGGGGGGTGAGGGAGGATCAGCACATGGACTTACAAACTACAATATCTACTTCAACATAAAAGATAGCCTAAAACAAGCTATGTCAACAACAAATAATGAAGTTTTTATTCAAATTTCTGAGGACAATTGGGGGGTGCATCTACAAATGTACGTCAAGGGCACCAAGCTAAGATTTAACCACTAGCTCTGAACACTGATTGAGGGTGCTAGGGATGGGGATATTTGTGGCAGAGGAGAGGGATAAATCATCCTTAAACAATTCACTCCCCCTTTCCTCCAGTAGGGAGTTGCACATTGTACGGTTCACACTCCCGTCTGATGAATTCCCATCGAATTAAACCTTGGTCGAGGAAATGAGCGATAATTGATTATCATAAAGAGGCAGCAATGTAAAGTGTGTATTTGTTCCTTCCCCTATTTCCTGAGGGCTTTACTGTAGGTTTTCTACACACAACTGTGGAGATCACCTGATTATAGGTTGAATTGTATTCAACTTTTGGTATGCCCAAATCACACAGGAGGTGGTGTATGCAATCCATGTTCTTGAGTGACATGTCGTCTGGTCCTCAACAATTGAGAAGAGTCCAGTTGCATATGAATGTTAACAAGATGGCGGACCACATGAACTACATGTTAATATGTTTTGTCTTTAGATATTTAAAATTACCTAGAATTCAAGTGAACTATTGATTTAAAGTTCTAGACAGTGAGAAAATGTATTTGATTGGAGAACAATCACTTGATTAAATTTTTGAAAGCAGTTATGGTGGAAACGTCTCATGTTCTGACCTCACAATAGAAACAAAGTTCATATAAATAATTATGATAAAGGGCTACTATTATTGTATGTTATTATAACCTATAAATGTTTTCTTAATTTTAAGTCTATGTATAGTTAAGTTTTAAAAGTATTTGCAAATGCCTTTAATTTTAGGCTTACTAGGAATAGGCCTACAATAAGTAGACCCCACACTAATTGTGTGTATTGATCTAGATGTGTGCACCTTGGCCCGACAAAATGTTCAGGGTACTTGTTTAAACTCAGTTTTGTAGTTTATTTTAGCTTTACATGAAGATATACAACTTTCAATATGACAGATAAGAAGTCAGAATTATTTGCAATAATCTTCAACTATTAAGTTTATTTAGACTTTAGTTGTACAGAACAGAAAAATCCTCTCGGACACTAGACCCAGCAAGTCAGTAGGAGAGTATTTATTTCTGCTCCCAATAACAAAAAGAGCCTTAGAAACCATAATTTAATCACAAATATGATTCCATCTTTGCATATTTCTGCTATGAATCATGGCCAGCAGCCCAAAGATAATCAGCAAGACTAGCAAAGAAAAAAGCAACATTGAGAAAAAGTATTATAAGAATTGAGACATCAAACACTTAAGACCCTGATTGCTAATTGTGAAGAACTCGATCTCATGGAAAGAAGAAAGATAGAAGTTCCAGGGTTGAGCGAAACAAAGGGGAAGGGTGTAAAATCACTGCTAAAAGGATACAAGATCTACTGGCATGGGAACCAAAAGGAAGCACAATATGTGTATCGTTTATCATCAGTAAGAACGTTGATGCAGTGTCAGATATAAAATATGCCAGTGAGACACTAATTAAGCTCAGATGGAAAATAAACAAGATGACAACTATAATTCAGGGAAATACACCACAATATGGATGTGCCCAAGAAGAGGAAGATGCTTTCTTTGATAAATTGGAAGAACATGCAAATGTGAACAATACAATTATAATGGGAAATCTTAATGCACAAGTGGGTTTTGATAGAACTTGGTATAAAACCGTGATTGGTCCCAATGGATTTGGAAACAAGAACACACGAATGTGAATGCTTCCTGGAATTATTCCTGATAATCTTATTGTCAAAAACACATATTTCAAGAAACAATTCGGCCATAAAGTCATAAGGTACAGCTGGAATGGAGAAAAAAAATCTTTGATCGATTATGTTATCTCTGATAGAGAAGCTGTAACCTTTATTACAGATGTGAAAGTCTTTCCAAGAGAAAGTTTGGCCAGCACTCACAGGCTGCTGATTGCTACCCTTAAAAATATACCAGTGGAAAAGGTGAAAGCAAGACGTAAACCAAAGATATAAGAGTCTGATAATTGGAAAAACCTGAGCAAAGGGTGGAATATCAAAGGAAAATCTGTGAATATTTACCCAAAGAACAGGACAAGAAGATTGGATCAGGTATACTCTTGGTGACACAGCAATTGACATTGCAAGAAAAACAAGCACTAGATTTAAAAAAAAAAAAGACTCCTTAGTGGGACGAAGCTGTTGAGGAGGCCATAAAAGAACAAAATGTGGCAAGAATATAAATATAAAAAGATAATCAGAAAGGTGTATGAAAAGAAGAAAAAAACTGGGAGAATTAGATCAAAAGTACTGAACACTTAGAGCAAAAAGAATGATTAAATCAGAGAATAAGAAACTCCTGTACAGAATCATGAAAAGTGAAGGAATTCATACGCACCAATAAAAGCTCTGGCTGAAAGAAGATAGAGCAATTATTTGGAGGGAGTAATACAAAAGAGAAAATATGAGAAGACACTTTGTCCAGTTGTGCATAAGGAGAGACCTAACAGAGAAGACATAAGAAATGTCAAAAATAGAGAACAGGATAGATGTTGAAATGGTCTGAACAGCATAAGTAAAGGTAAATCACCTGGCTTAGATGAATTATGCTCAGACATGATTAAAGCTGCTGAAATTCATGGTCACCACTGGCTATTCAAAGTGATGAGTGCCATTTGGAAAGAAGGAAAAATTCCGACCGATTGGACAAAGGGTAACATAGTCCCCCTCTTCAAAAAAGGAAACAGATGGAAGAAGAGTGAACAGAGAAACAATGGAGCTCATTTTTGCTGTTAGAATGATAATAGAAAAACACTAGGAAAAAGGAAGAGATATCATCCTTGTCTTTATAGATATAGAAAAGGCATATGATAGTGTGATGAGGTACAAACTGTGGGAATGTCTTATGAGGAAAAATGCACCAGTGACGCTTAATTAGCAGAGCTAAAATGTTGTTCGAATACTGACAGAGCTGTGTTCAGATATGAGATGGTTATTCAAACTGGTTCGTGACAAGTAAAAGTGTACAACAGGGTAGCACATTGGTACCTCTGTTATTTATTACTGTAATGGATGGAATTATGAAGAGAGATAAACATTTTGAATAACAAAAATGGCTTTGGCTTTTGCTGATGATGTGGTGATCTGAGGAAGCACCGAAGAAGTACAATACAAGTTAAACACGTGTAATTGTGAGTTTAAGGAGTTTGGCCTCAATATAAGTCACACAAAACCTTTGTTATGAAAGTCAGCAGGTGAAATTTTCATGCAAACATTGAACTGGATGGAGTGAAACTAGAGGGACTTGACCGCTTCCAGTACCTTGGTAGTGTTGTAACACAATATAGCCGATCTCATGATGAAATTACAAATAGACGTTTAAAAAGGAACCCAATTTTACCACAACATCAGTAAGCTCCAATGGGACAAATACATTTCAATAAGGTTCAAGCAAACATTTTACCAAGTGTATTTCTTACCTATAGCCATATACAGCCTTGAAACTTGTACCACAAACAGAAGAGTATAACAGACTGTAGGCGACAGAAATGAAGTTCCTAAGGACGATGGTTAAAAAAAACAAGAGATAGGATTCAAAATGATTAGATCTTTCAATAGATCCATACTAAACCACCAATCTGTGAAACTATTGTGGTTTGAACATGTTAAGAGGATGGATCCAAGAAGAGTATCAAGAGTGGTTGAAAAGAGACCTGTAGACTGACCAAGGAAAAGATGGATTGATCAAATGAAGTAAGACCTGTGAGGCAGAGGCATGGATGGAAAGGGCTCTTACACCGCACCCAGGTGACTGGAGACGGTTTATGATGATGATGATGATGATATTAGTTACTGAGCCTATATTAATTTGTCAAGCTTAAAAAGTATTTAGGTATAGCTATCAAGTAATGCAATAAGTATTCAAATAATACACTTTAAAAATCGACAAGCCTAGCTATCTATCTCACATATTTGAGTTTTATAAATGAATACCTAAGAAAGAATAAGTACAAAATGTGTGATTGCCTATTGCTGCGATTCTCAAACTGAGGTACACATACCCCTAGGGGTATGTGGGCACCTTTCATGGGGTACTCGAGCAGTTCTCAAGGGAAAATTGGAAAAATAACAAGAGACTTATGGAAAACCTTAATTGTTGGCAATTATCGTTATCTGGTTATTTACACCCCTCTTTTACCCTATTTTCTCTTGGCTAGAAACCGATTTCTGAGAATCTTCAACCCTCTACTTGACACCATCTACATTAGCAGTTTATGACGTCTTTCTCGATATCTCTCTGAGAGTGGTTTTTCATCCATGGTGTACCTAAAAAATAAGTACCACTATAAGCTAAATTTGGAGCCGGACCTCCGCATAAAAGTTTCAACTGGATAACCAGACATCAAAAGTTGTGCCAAGCCATGCAGACACACCCCTCTCACTGAAAAACTTCAGGAATCATAATATATAGCTCCAGAACTACAATTGAAAATATTTTGTTTATGTTTACTTTTTATCTTTATTTTTTAGCAAATTTGTGAAGAAAATATATAAAAAATTTCTACAGACCTTTTACAGTAAAATTATGTTTTTTTAAACTGATCCTAGATTCTCAATAAAGATATTGTTAAAGCTATAACAGTATGATTCTCTCTAACCAGCTTTATCACATTTGAAATATTTTGATTACAGATATTTTTTTCAATTGATTAAATTTATCAATAATTTACCATATGGTCATAATTTTTTAAAGCCTGTCATTTTGATTTTTTTTTTTTTGCCTTGGGGGTACATAAAACTTTAAGTCATGGCTGAGGGGTACAATCTAAAAAAAAAGTTTGAGAACCGTTGGTCTAGTATTACTTGGAAACCAAAATTCAGTTTCTTACTAATCAATGTTTTACGGTAAAATAGAAGGGTTCCTTCTCGATGGATGTGTAAACTTAACTTTTCTTTTTTATAAATCTATATTCACACAACAATTGTTTATATTATGAAGGT